>WTXV02046790.1:0-30256 GCA_009823435.2 Nymphicus hollandicus | reverse complement strand
AATTTAAAGAGAGAGAGTGTTTTAACTGGTTCCTTCCATTAAAAACTGTGGTGCAAGAACACCGAACTGATCGTGTACAGTGAAATTTCAGAGACACAACAAGCTTATTGAACACACTATGTTTCTTAATTCTGCTCAATCTCCGTACGTCCCAGCATCCACAACGTAACGCGTACGTCGTGGGTTTCTCTATATTCTGATTCACATTGCATACTTCCTATGGACAGAATCATCCCCGTATCCAAAAAAAATCAGTCAGATGCTAAAGCCCCATCAACTCTTTGTGCTCAGTGAAAGAATCCAGTGCTAAAACAGCATTTTTGCTGTCTGAGAGAACAGTAATCTCACAAGACGAATTTAAAGTAATATTTCTGCCACACACCTGCTCTGAGGGCTTATGCGCCGCCACATTTCATATAAATTAGTTTAAAAACATGGGTAGGTAGGTAAGGAAAAGGGGTTTTTTTGTGGGGTTTTGGTTTTTTTTCTTCAATTTTAGCAGCTTTTAATTTTTAAGAAACCGAACCACCTCTATCCAGCAATATGTTAGATATTTTATATATATACTTTGTCAGCAGGATAAAAAAAACAAAAGTAAAACTATTTGAAGGCAACCTTTGTTGGTTTGTTTTTTTTCCTTCTGTTCTCTGTGTAAGTTAGAACAATTCAGCAGGTGCGTGACAAAAATATTATACACCAGATATGGTCCAATGTCATTTTTTTTTTCTCCAATAAAGTTGTTCATATTTCATTGGCCAGTTCTTCGGGTTCTGCAGAACTATCTCCATTAACTGTGATCTTCATATCCTCTTCATATCCAGGGGGCATGAAAGCCAAAGCATAAGGGAAAAGCTTATGACAATTTGCTCTGTAAGTTTCAGATGCTTCTTTACAGTCTCCAAGGCTACCGTCACATAAAGCTTCTAATACCTCCATACAAGTCTAATTAAAGAGAAAAATAAAGAAGTGTTATGGTTTCTTAAACGTCCATCTGAATGCTCACAAACCAGAAACGCAAATACTGCAAAGAAAACAAACTTCATGGATCAGTTTCAGGTTTCTATTAGTAACAAAGTACTTCTTTTAAGTAGATACAGCACGAAATACCAGTGTCATCCAATTCAAAATTAAAGCCTCCTAGTATGAAAAGTGTAGTCTGCCTGAGCTTTAGCTGTAACACAGGCTAAAAAAAGGATTGACTTTTGTTTTTTTACTATTTTCATAAGTTTCTTATAAAGAATTAATAAACATTTATTTTCCCCCCTATAACTGCACACTGGCAGAACATTACCTGACAAAGCAGAGAAGGAATAAAATGTCCTTTCTTTTTTCCTAGTCTTTTCTAACCTATTTCTGTACCCCAGTCAAACAGTTTTCCTTTGGCATCACTGTGACTGTCCAGCACATTTAATTAAGTATTAGAGAGATTCCTTGGCAGGCTTGAGCAAACTCTGGGATGTTTTGTTTCTCTTGGTTCCCCTGGCACTTCATTTCTTTATTGTGCTTTTTATGTCTGGCAACTCAAGAGTTTTTTTAGATCTGTTGAAAGTAAAACTGCTGAACTTTGTTGCAAAATTACTATCTGGGGGGAAAACCACAGCGTTTTCCCAAAAACATCCCTTTGGAAATATGCTGGGTTCGATTGTGAGGGATTTTAAGTTCCCAGTAGGATTTTTGGACAAAACAGAGGGGGAAAAGAGAAGAGGAAGTAATTTGCCATAATTTATGAACTTGCTAGAATGTTAAAGATTCAAAGCCTTTCTCTAGCTGATCTGGTTATAGGACACAAATTCATGTCTTATCACCTAAGTACGTACTCAGTACTCTTGTTTGTTTGTGGGGTATTTTTGTGTAACCGTTTGAGCAGCCTCAAAAAGCTTTAGACAGATTATCAATAGATTTAGAAAACAAATTAAATTGCCTTAAGCAGCTATTTTTTTTTCCCCTCATAGTTGTGTTGTTTGCCTCAAAGTCAGATTCTGGGACTTGGACTGGGGAAACATGCAAATGCCATCAAAAATGCTTGGTTGTTTTAGAGGTGTTAACATGGTAGGACTAAAGGAAGCATTTAACGACTCAGCAGTGTATAAGGATTATATACGCAGCATTAAAAAGTCCAATTAGAGCATTCTTGGTGCCAACACAGAGTAAGAGTTGGAGGTCTACTGAACTTTTATGTAGGAAACTCAAAATGCCCTGAAAACCAGAGACTCTGAAGGAGTCCAGGCAGTCGCTGAAAGGCATTCGTGTGTGCAAAGAGATCAAATTTATCATGTTTCATTTTAGTAAAGACCAGCTGTCTTGGGGCACATGGCAGGCATAAATCTAGATGTATTTGACCTTCTGTGGATGCCAGCGTTGCAAAGAGCAAATGTGAGCAAAAGGAGTTGTTGAAGAGAACTTCATATAACCCCATAGCAGGAGGACAGAACAGTTAATACACAGAACAAATCGAAGCTATAGTAAATGTCAGAGGATTGGAAAAAGACTGGCTTACTATGCTAATGCTAGCATACACGACATGGATGGATGTTAAGTGCTGCCAGGCTTTAGTGAAGCTCAGTAGGTTGGTTTCTCATGTCTGGAATGCAAGTTGAAAAAAACACAGGAAATCTCCTGGGTACGAATCAGATATGAATTCACATCTTCCCAAGTGAATCATCTCGTGTTTAATAAGCTTTCCCATTGCTTTTGGCAATAACATGGTTTCTGCTGCTATCTATTTTCATATTATGATGAAACTAAATTAAGACATTAAACATTTCAGTTTGGATGAACCTGATACCCTCTTCTCTAGGACAACCCAACCTCCTTACCACAATGCACAGCCATTGTCCCAGCTTCCTCTTACCTCCATGATTTGCATAAAGCTTCCATAGATACACATAGAATTTTTTTACAGTTTATGAATATCCATTACCTGAAGATTTCTGTTAATGAGGGATTCATCCAGGGTCATTGCCAGCTCCACTGCCCTTTTCTGACTGGAAGGATCTAAATAGTACATCATTTTGGCAGCTGCAAGAGGAAAAAGAAGCTTCATCACCCAGGGGATGACCAAAAACTTCAGTACAAACACAGACCAGAGATACTGTGACCAAGAGGAGATGCTGAACTCCACAGGAGCAGCTCAAACTGGAACCACATTGAAGTATATTAAATGTTGACACCTGAGCAAGTAGGAGGGTAGCTTTAAGTCTACTATTCAATGCTAGACAAAGCATTAAAACAAACAGTCATTGTCTCTACTGCATGGTAGGAGCATTTTGCAGTGTACTGTGGAGTCCCAGGCAGTGAAGACAACAAATCAGACCTTCTGCAACACATCACAATTCCCTCCCAGCACCACTGCTCACATCTCCTTCACAAAGAAGATGTGCACACAGAACTCTTTCTAATATGGTATCAGGACACAAACAAGACACAGTTCCATGGCACAGGTGTAGTTGAAGGGACTTGCTGCCAGAAAAGATGCAAGAGTAAACTTGCTGCTTTTTCACAGCCAGGTCTGAGCCACAACAGTAATGCTGCTCTGCTCCCCTGGGTGGTTTACATCTTGTTTTTCCTGTGGTACCCACTGTAATATGTGGTCACTATTGACAGATAGACAGTCTTTTGTAACAGGCAACCAGCACTATCTAAGCTCCTCTTGTTAGGCACACCAATAGCTCTTGGCATTACCTGGCTTGCTGAGCACTCAGCACATTTCTCTTGCTGTCAGCCTGTTCAAATACATATATCAAAACTTTGCAACTCGGAAATACTACTTCAGATAGTTCAAACAATTTCACAGATGCATTAAATACAGTTTACAGTCTTCTACATTTAGCATTCTTCAGAAATGAAAACAGGACAGAGAGGTCCAAAAATTTGTATTTTAACAGAATACAGAAAAAAGAATTAAAGAAAACCACAGACAACGTGGTGGTCATGCTGTCGCAAAAACGCAAACAAAGAGAAGAAAAGCATTCCTGATGGAAAGAGTAATTTTGACATCACTGGTGCTGAGATTCCACTGCTAGATAAGCACAGAAAATACACAATCAGGACAGAAAAAGACAAAATACCTGATAACCTATGTGGTAGTGAGTCATAGTTCTTTTTAAGGAAAGCTTCATTGAAGTTCTTTGGATTAGTTGCTCCAAAAAGCCGATTCATTTCTTGGTTTAACACCGTTCTAACTGCATCAGGCAGGTCCTTACTTTCAGATACTGTTGAATTGGAAAAAAGCAGTTAACTGAGGTGAGCACAGGTAATCACAGTAAAATTGACTTTATGCATTATGCATTACTTTAATATTTGTCATGTTTACATTATCAATAGAAAAAAATGTCAAAGAAAGATGCATAAGACTTGAAAAGGTAAATAGCTGGATCTGGTTGGCAAAAAGCTTATTTGTGACAGTTTTTTGATGCTAAGAAAAAGCCACAGCCTTTTTATTCCAATACACCTTCCCCCTTACTGATTAACATCTATTAGGCTCTAAGATTGAGGTCACAGAATTCTGTTCTTAAATGTACCTAGTCTGTAGCCATCAACTGGAAGGGTGACCTCTGGGGCAAGGGAAAGGAAGGGAAGAGAAGGGGCGGGAGAAAATCCTTCCAGCCTTCTAACAACCAGGAGAGAATACTAGGCCTTCTCCTCGCATGCTGACATAGGCTGCCAACAGAAAAGCCAGATTCCTCACTCTGCAGTTTCCATTTCTTCACTCACTCCTTCAGATTCACCATACTACTCACGGTCTCAAAAAGACTTACTAATACTTGTTGGAATAACTACTAAATCCAGCTACAGTCATAATAAACATACTTAATTTTAGCATGAATCAGCTGTTAAAAAGCTTTCCACTACGTGTATTAAATATTTTGCATTAATTGCGTTAACAGTCTATAAGCTGAATATCAATGTCTGTACGCAGGTGAGGTATCACCTGGAAGCGCGTACAGATGAAGCCGTATCAAACAGATACATACCACTGCTGAAGAGATGAATCATACACTCATGAAGCCAAGGATGACTAGAATCAATAGCAAAGGCTCTTTTCACAGACTGAAGCATCAGAAGGAACTTCTCTGGAAAAGGAAGTGTTGGCAAACGTTCAGAAAGCTGTGGCTGGAACTCGCTGCATTATGCTGCACGAGCATTTAGTGTTTGAAATTTAAACGATCAGAATAAATTAGAAGCTGAGCGTACTGCAACAGCTATTTTTAGTAAATTGCACTTATTTAATCAGTAAGTTAAGCCTCTTAAACTAGCAAGTAAATTTGAACACAGTAAGCTCTTAAAAGCATAATACAAGAATTCAGAAGTCCAGTGTTTCAAAAGACCAGTTCTCATTGGTAGGACAACAGTACACCGCTTCTTTACAGCATGTAGTTCTAACTACAGACGCAGAACAAATAACCAGGGCAAATGCAACCTGGGAGAACTAATTACAGTCTTGTTGCTTATACATTTAAACACAGCAAAGAAAGTGGATAATCACCAAACGTTCAACCTTTGTTGGCTTTTGTTTCACAGACTGTTCACGGCTGGGTGCTGGTCCAATGAAAAGTTGTGTGTGTTCCGACGGGCACTGACTCCTCATGCCTCATCAGTAATTTTTGCTTGAATTCTATTACACATCTTCATGAACCCCAAACTGCTTTCTTTCGTTTTCTCACCTACCTTTTCGAAAATAAATCTCGAAGGCAAAAAGATGTGTCTCTATTTTGTTCTTCACTAAATTCTTCAGGGGTGTTAAAAATTTAATGGCTTCTTCCAAAGGTGCTTCAACCTACAGATTCAAGGAAGTGACACACAACTAAGTCACGACGTTTAAATCTAGTAGCTGCAACAACAGACTTAGCTATTTCTGAGTCACATCAGAGAGTTACTCTCCTAAGGCAAGGCATAAGATGCTTAGAACTTCTTGAGTTCCAAATTTTGCATCTTTCACTCATTATTAGACTGTCAAGTCTAAAAAGTTGCTTTGTGATGGTTACAAATCACATTTTCCTATAGAGATGCAAGTCTTTGCCTTCTATCATACACCAGTAGTAACCACAGCTACAGCTGAACCTGTGCTGTAATGGGCAGTCTGGCTCCCCATGTCAATCTACATGCATGAGACTGAGATGTTGGTAAATGACTACTTTATACCCATGACAATGTCAGTTCAGAGAGGCTCCCAAAAGCTGTCAGGTCATGGCAACATTCCCAGCCAAGATACTAACAGCAAGCTTGAAGTAACTAGGTACCGATCACGGCCTCCTGGTTTTAGCTACTGTAATCCAGTAAATGGACAGCTTTACCACAAATTCATCCTGTGCAAAGATTCTTTCAGACAGATCTATTGCATGTAGAGGTTAGGGATAATTTGAACGAGAACTGTCTGTTGTTCTTCACGCTAACATTTTTATGAACACAGGCTACTGCCAGAATCGGATATACAATTGAATTTTGTGTGTCAACAATGTAGTAATGCTGAAGCAATACACTTCACTGCAAGCAACTGAGTTGAAGACAATGATGAACACCTTATGGAAATCCTGCTAAGCACAAAATACAGCAGTTTCAATTAAAAAATTGCATTATTTACATGTGCTGTTGCGAGTTTACATGCATCAGTCACAACTGCACTTAAGACTCTTTGGAACCTATAATAAGACAGATTTCAGTTGTGTGCCTTTAATGTCAAAGAAGTCCAAGGGCAACTGGTTCAGGTGCAAGTGACCAGCGATGTCAGAAAAGGTCCTGTGGCACTGGGAAGCAACCGAATTTCGAAGCGTCTACATCATGATTCTGGTATTATTTTTGGCATATAATTAAGGAAGATTTCCCAAAGGAATGCATTATACAGCTGCAACCATTCCCTATAATCTTGGAGATTGCCTACATTTTCCTGGGATGCCCAGGAAAATTCTATTTTCATACGTGACATTGAGACCCTTTCAATGTTAACCGGCACTGCAATTAGAATGCTGCTTCTTACAACCACTGCGCTAAACAATGGAAATATTGACAATATCCTGAAATGACTAGTCAAGGTTCTTTTTAAGTCATTTGTTTCCTGGCTACAGAATGAAGTTCACCATCTCAGCTTTCAAATATCATACCCTTAACAGTCAATAATATTCATTACATGTATGATGTGAAAATACTGCATCTATCAGTACTTGGATACTATACTATTATTACTATAAAGTAATTTCTATACTACTATTACTATAAATTATATTTTCCAGTCTATATGTAACTTTTTCATTATCTTTCCCCACATTTTCAAGGTGTTTTCCTGCTCCTTACAAAAGGTATAACTTTTAGCACAGGAATAATCTTCTGGGTCATCTCCCCTTTATGTATCTCTAGAGTTCTTAATCCAGATCTCAACATCCATCTCAGTCTAGCCTACTGGTATTTCCGAACAGCCTCTGTAACGCTTCTTTTTTACCTCCTCCATTCAAAAGAAAAAAGCAAACAAGTACTCTTAAAGCATTCAGTCTTTCACAGACTCCTTTTTCACAGGTTGTCTATGCTTAATAAATAATAATATGGGACATAAAGAGTGAATGATAATCACCTTACATTCAGAATAGAAAGAGTTCCATCCGATCAACTAGAAATAGTATAATCAACAAGTTAGTGCAATACACACATGAAGATAATTCCACGTGCAGCAAAAGTCTATGAATTCAACTGCTGCCTTTGAGAACCAGGCACAAAAGCTGTGATTTCATCACATTACTGACAGTATATCCAACAAACTACTCCTAGAAAAGAATCCTTTCTAAAATGCCACCTGTGAAGAGAAGCCATACAAAAAGGAAGTTATCTGAATGGCTTTCAAATTGTGTGTGTGGTCACTAGAACTTTTCTAGACGTTTCTATGAGTTGATTATTACATTAGTAAGCACCTTTGCCAGTTTCTCAGGGATAAGTTCTTCTTTCGGTCCTCCGATTTCTTCATCATCATCATCTTTCTTCTTTTTCTGATTCCTCTGTTGCTTCTCTTTCTCAGCATTCTTCTTCTCTTCCTCCAGCTGTGCTTTCTTTTGCGCTCTTCTCTGCTTGTTTCGTAGCTTCTTTAGCTCCTTGTCAGACATATTTGCTGTATGCATGCAAAGGGCAAAACGAGACACTGTTGATGTCTAATATTAAACAGTATCAATCAGTTGCAAGAAACCATCATCATCTTTAAACCATATGTACAGATTAGTAATGCTGCCATTTGTAAAAGCTTATTTGCTATTGACAGATTATTTTGCAGGCTACGCTGCTGCTTCATAATTCACAAATTCCTTTGTGAAATCAGGGCAGTAGGAATTAGAACCACAGTACAACATGCTGAAGGTGGGACAAACTAATTGTTTCATGACTCCAACAAATCCAGTGCCAGGAGTAAAAGTGCACACCAGTACACACTGATTTATTCCTCAGGCATTACACAACTTATGTTTAATGTAGTAATTGAATGGTCTAACAATACTAAGGCAAAATAGTTGTATTTTGGCACAGACAGTTCCAGCTTTGCTTTTAATGCCCTATAGACATCTTACATTTGATTCATGGAGAATTAATTTAAAACACATCAAAAAAAAGAGTGGCTACAAGAAATTCTGCTACACATCCACTTGCTTTAATTTGAACCTTAAGCCACACAAATGAACTCAGATGAAAAGTACTAAAACTTGTCAAATGCCTCTTGAAGGATTCAACAGCCTCTATTCATACCATTTGAGATGCCCCAAGCCATAGTCACGTAAGTTGCTCTCCAGAGATGGATTTAAGCATTTTTACATCAGAAACAAGAGATGGTAACATTTAAGTTGCTACTTAGTCAAAGTTTTGCATACTGATAAAATGCTTAGAAAGACCTACCACCAAAGCACGCCTGCTTTAATCTGTTATTTCACGGACCAACCACCACAAGAATTCCATGTTTTCTCAGCTATTTCGTAACACAAACATGTTTTTCCTGAAGAATTACAACTGCCACTACAAACCCCATCACTGTTTTATAAGAACCAAAACAAAAACATGTACAACTTTCAATAGAACACATCCTTTTATGCGCAGGCCAAGTTACAATTTGCCTCTTTAAGAGTTGTGACAAAACTCTTATGTTTGGCTACTACAGTTGACAACTATAAGAATGCTGGATCTTAGTAAAATATCTACTCATCAGTGAAACTGCATATTTAATAAATCCTGAGGGTTGAATACCTGTATCCGCCTCGTGTTCTTTATTTTCATCTGTTAAGGGATTATCATGAAGTTTCAAATATATCTCTATGGCAATTCGTGCTGCTTTGAAGTAGAACGGATGTTGCCGAAGTACATCTTCTAGTTTTAACAAGTCCACATAAGACCTAAGGGTAATCTTCCTCATACAGTAAGTGTGAAAATCAAACTGGTCATCCGTGATTTCTACAAAATGCTAACACAACGTAACATAACATTATTTAGCAAGTATTAGCAACTAAATACTAACGTTGACTTTTTTAATACACTCTCCCCCAAAGGAATAATGAAGTAAAGGTCTGGTGTTTGACAAATACATCCTAACTTTCAGAAATGTGAGTGAAAAAAACATCCCAAATTAAACTCATGGGAAAAAGAACAGAAGGCACCATAGGTCAGAACCAAAATTCACCCATTTCACAATCTCTTAACAGTAACCACCCTCTGACAACTTGTGGTTCAAGGGGCAAAAGTTCTACATTTGTTGTATTTAAACAGCACTTGAAGAATTTTTCTTCTATGAACTCCTCTAATTTTTTCAGTCAGAAGTATAATTTTGACTTCCATTAAATACTGTGGCAGTGAATTCCACACTTGTATCACATGTGGTGCGAGCAAGTACTTCCTTTTCTTCAAGATCTGCTTTCCTCATTGTCACCTGATGTCTCTTTGTTTTGGTTTGAGCAGCAGTGAAAAGTCATTCCCCTCTCCAATTTCTCCATGTACTTATGATCTCATACAACTTCATCCTAAACTCAGCTGATGCTTGTCAAAGCGGAGACTAAAATAGTAAGCATGACAAGCTAACTGCAATCTCTTCATGCTGATGTTACTCCCTGGCATGTATTTTACTGGCACGTTTTTAAGGAGGTGTGATATTCAGATGTAAACAGTATGACAGATTTATATAATGGAAGTACTACTATTCTACCCAATTAATCCCCAACACTGTTGTTCGACTGCTCCTCCACACCAACACAGACCTTTCTGCAGCACTGTCTATAATAGTTCCAGGATTTCTTTCCTGAGCAGCAATAATTAATATAAAACCTTTTACTACTTATGCATAGGCAAAGAATTCTTTTTGTCCCTCCTTTGCCAACTACAGTTGAACATTGTTTCGTGAGCCATTTTATCATTTAGTATTGAGGTAGTGCAAGTGTTGTCCTTGCACTACTCACTCCCTTTCTGTGATCATCCATTGATCTATCAAACAATGGAGACCCTAGAGAGATGTCTTAGTCATCTCCGTGATAAACTCCCTTTCTTGTAAAAGCTGATGATTTGCTCCTACTCTATTTCCCAGTCACAAACCAGCTATTAAATCCATGAGAGTAACATCCTTTCTTTTTCTGAGGTAGGTGATATGGTTTAGGGTGAGGTGTCTCTGCCCATGGCAAGGGGGGTGGAACTAGATGATCTTAAGGTCCTTTCCAACCCTAACTATTCTATGATTCTATGACTCTGTGAAGGATGACATCAAAAATGTTTCTGAAATCCAGAAAACATCACCTAGAAGACTGCCTTAAGCATAATTGGCACCTTTCAAAGATTTAAGAGGCCCTGCTTTTTCTTACAAAAGCATTGTTGATGTGTTCTGAATACAACATACCTTACTTCTGATCTTTACTACGTCTTCAATCAATCCAATAAGTAAATCAAACATGGTGACTTAATTCCTTAGGAATGTTTTTTAGGGTGACTAAGTTAGCTCTTCATTTGCTGAGCTCTTCTGGTACCTAAGACAATTTACAAGACTAGCGGTTCCTTATGCTATTTCTTTTAAAGGAATTTTACACAAATTTATTTAAAGGATTTAAAGAACATGGTTCTGGCAAATTACTTTGTTGACTTGTTCTAATCTGTGAATATTCCACAGACTAGCTTCCTCTGCAGAAAAGCATTAGTGTCGAAATCTCCTTCAACCTCTCTATTTGCAAATGGGTGTAGCTTCCTAAGATCCCAACTTCGAGCATTTCATTTACAACCTCAACTGCCTAGTCTTTTTTTCTAGACCATAGTGTCCTTAAAATGAAACAAAACAAAACCCCCACCAAAAACCAAATCAAAACAACAAACAAGCAAAAAAAAACCCCAAAACCAAAACCCCAAACCCATACTTACTTTAGAAGATGTGCATTAAAGTTTGTTTGCCTTGCTATGGATCTGTATTTAATGTGCAAGCATGCCCCCATTTTGGATACATTTTCTACTCCAAGAAGTCTTTTTATTTCTAGTGACTTCTTTTACACTGTAGCTTAGTACTTTTTAAAGGAGAAGATACTTAATATTTACTATAGTTTTTCAGATTTACTCTCTCCCTCTAAAATACAGGAGCTTAACAATAACCAAGGCAACATCCTTTCTTTACTTTAAGGCTGGGCTTGTGAACTCAGCCATGTTCCTTTTGGACTTAAGTACACATGCTCTCTGTACCCCAAATACATATTTTTATGTACCCTGCCAAAAGTAAGATTATTTCTGAGAGTTTTCTGTTCTTTCCTGGATCTTTAGAAGACTTCACAGAATCTCTTTATAAGACGCAGTTTACAATGGCATTTTTAGGAGGAAATGTAATTTAATCAACCTGCCAGTGGCCAACACAAAATTAAATCTCTCCTTAAGCTATGTGAAGCACACTCTTACTGCTCAGAAAGGAAACACATTAGCACAGTCAACTTCAGCTAGTGTTTTCCAACCCAGACAGTTTAACTAGATACATACTCTCTCAATTTCATGGCATTTTTTAAGTGCTTCTCCAAATTTGTTCATTGCTTTGTAAGCTTGTGCACATTCTGTCTGAAACCACATGCACTGCATCTCATTCAAGTTCTCTACTGCTGAGGTTCCTTCCTAAAAGCAAACACAGCATTACAAAGAAAAATAAGTCTCATTCAGTATGTTAAAGGTAATTTCTTTTATCTTGTTCTAATTAAAAGCACAAATAAAGAGGCTTATTAAAAGAATTCTATACTTCAAAATTGGAGTTCCCAAAAGTCAGGAATGCCACGGTTAACATGGACTTGCTTTGTTCATTAAAAGAAGAAAATACATTTCCCTCTGTGTTCCACTTATTAGAATACACACTGAATAACCATTTAACTGTGACAGTTCCTCACTTTTACGTTAGAAGACATTCATTTAGTGATTTTATCATTGCGTACACAAATAACACACTGCAGCATGAAGAAAAATGGCAGAGAAGTTCTCATATGTGGCAAGACACTGACACCTGCAGGAATCTTTTTTTCCCCCTAAAACTGCCATCTATGTCTTCCAGAGACCTGCTGATTGAGCTAAGTATAGGAACAGAGTAGTTAATAGGTTATTTCTTATGCCATCAGGACTAGAGAGCAGTGGCAAAGCAAACGGCATCCTGGTAGCGCTGATACATACTGACTCTAAAAACCCCAGGACATTACAGTTGTCTTTCAAATCTGGTTATTTATATATACTTGCATAGATCTCTAGAACTTATCCTATGCCTTTCAAACTTAATGTCAAAGGCAGCTACTTTGGGGTGAATGCAGCCATTCCGACTTCACTTAGATCTTGCAAAAACCATCCTATTCAAGAATCAGCCGAGAGCTAAAGCTGGGAAATGACAGATAATATTCAAAAGATGCCACAAATGAAAGAGAAAGGCAGGCTTCAAACCAGTCTGATTTATGCAGCTAAAAATCAGACAAAGAATTAGTTCCATTTTCGTTATGTTTAATTTAGATCTCCTTTAATTATTGCTTTTTAATTAGGAAGCTTGTATTTCAGCGCTACACCTAAGATCAGAAGGAGATAAAAAAGATTACATAGAGCAACATCATCAAATTTTGTTCCAAAGAAAGTCTGAATTCTCAAACTTACTAGAATTAAAAAAAAAAAAAAAAAAAGAGACATGGGCAACTTAATGAGATCTTTCAAGTCTCATAGAATTAACATTATACCCAAAGACTACTTGGAAAAAATCATCAGGTCCAAGTTTGAGAGATTTCACTAAATAGTATGGAATCATGCTTATGCAAGATCCTAATAATGACCTAATACTGACCACCATTAATGACACAAGCAAACACAGTTGCTCTGAAACTACTTAAAACATTATAGTAAAGATGAGTGGAAAGTTAACATACAAAGTTATTCCACAATGGGTTAGGTCCACGTTATTCAAAAGAGCTATAGTTAAATGCAACAAACCCTTGTAAACTTAGAACACATTTCCTCTGCTTCTTTAATGGAGTTTGCTTTCAACATATATTTTGCACATTTGGAGTTGATAAATCTGTCTGCTGTGTCCAAAGCCTGAGCCTCATCCATCCACCTTGCAGCTTCTTTAATATTTCCAGCATGCTTAAAGAGACAGAAGTTCAAGTTAGATTCAGTAATTCTAAGACATTTATGTTTTATCTATTCACTGCTTAATACAGTTAAATTTTTTTACATGCTTTTAAATAAGCAGCTTTCTTCAGGAAAGCAGTAGGTGTTTGAAGAAAAAAATAGAAAAGGTAGAAAAATTACTTTCCCTCATTATGGCAATACAGGTCTTTCCTGAAAATGCTTAAAGAACACTTTGGATAATCCCATTCTGGTACAATACCATAGTGTAGTTAAGAACTCATTTTAAGTAGTTAGAAAAACAGGCAGTAAGAATAGGTGGAAGACATTTAAGCCATCAACTAAATTTATTAGCGTGATTATTAGCATGAAACAATTTTAAACTGAGAATTCATGTTTTGCAATATATTTGGCCTTTAATGACTTACAAACCTTCCCAGGGACGACTTCTTATGCAGTAAAAAACCTAAGTAACTAAACAATATATTTTATCTAGAAACTCACTACAACTCATGAAGTAATTTTCCACGGATTTCTCCATGTGTCTTGCTTAATACACTTCAATGTTCACATCAAAAACGTTATGTAAAAGTCTTCCATCGTAAAAAACTAATAACATCTGGTCACTAAGAATAAGACAAACTTACCTTATAGATTTTTGCCTTCACAAGGAAGAGTTCTATCAAAGTCGGAGTACTTTCTATAGCAGCATTTATATATTCTAGAGCCAGGGATGGCTGTCCAATTTTATCATAATGTTGAGCCAAATAATACTGGACCCAGAGTAAAGTGGTTGGAGGTTCTTCTTTACCATCATCTGGAGGAGAAAAAGAGAGGGAGGTTATGTCCAGTTTATTAAAACAACATGCCAAAAGCACAGTGGTAAAAATATAACACACCTCTGAAGTTAATTCTACATCTGCACCAGGATCTGCACACGACATCTGGATCTGCATCCAAATACCTGGGGGTAAGTTCATTAACTTCTAAGGCTATATGGTGTGACAAGACCTGAGCATATACTGCTCCCTTCTCATACCATGGCGTCAAGGGAACGGAAAAGCAAGTTAGTGGGTCAGAAGGGAGCTGCATTTTGTTCCCATCAGTCCCTTAATCAGGGCAGCCACATGTGCAAGTCTGCAGTGCATGCAGAATTCTTACTTAAAACTGTTTCAGATTAAGTGCATAGCAGAGTCCTGCTAAACACAGGTGTTGCACAGTAGCAGTGTAAAGGCTTTCAGTACATTCAGTGTTTGCATATTTTCAACCCACATACTTGAATATTTTTAAGCAAAACAGGCTGTCTGTTGCAAATCTAGCTCTAAAAAGATGTTCTGTCTCCACCTTTGACAAATTTCTCATCACCGTTTGCCTAAATGTATCCTAGAAAACATTCCTATACACAAACCAGTTTTGAAAGTTAAGAGAGCTCTGCTGGAAGTCAAAAAATACTGTTGAGTTTTAGAAGTTCACTACTCAATTTTTACTAAGAGGTGTAGCACCTCGCAGGGTGTGTGGGCTCTGCTCCTGCCAGAAGGTTCTGGTTCTTGGGTTTGTAACATAACCATGCACTTGCTCATTTTAAGGGAGCAGAAAATTGTTTGTTTGAATGAATTTCAATATGAATGATATTTAATATCAAAGCAAATACTGAACCGAAATAACAGTAAGCCATTTCCTTAAACCAGAAAAGCACAAATGTGTTTGAAAGGCTTGGACAAATTTCAACAGGTATTAAGTAGCTATATTGTAGCCTGTAGCATTGAATTCAAGAGAAAAGTATAACGGGCAACTTAGGTAAGAATTTCATAAGAAAGTAATGCAGGAAATTAGCTAGTTTTAGCTTCAATAAAGATTGTCTTGTAAACTTTACACATATATTGTCATTCATGCTATCTTGATTATTACACCACTATAATCCATCTACCAAAATTTCAAGACTATAAACTATGTTCATATTCTCCGCAGAAAAGCTTTTTCTTTGACATTTTCTGTTACAAAGCAGCTGGGGAAACAACTAAACATCATAAAGCTATCAGAGAGGAAACTATGAAGCCTGGATTCAATACACGTAGAACCGTATCTCACAACAAAGCAGTTGCCAGTCAAAGCCTGGAAAACATTTTTTAACTCGCCAACAAAACCCCCAAGAACACAAACCCCAGCCCTCATAAAAAGCTCCAAAACCCCCTCCCCTGAAGACTGTGCCATCACAGTATCTGTTCCTTTTTGGTTTATATTTTTGGAATTAAAGATTTAACAGAGCTTTCAAATTTCCATTTCCTGGACAGTGATAAATTAAAGTCCTGAAAAGAGAATACTTGAACTCAAAACTGCAAAGAGATGACAAAATTTGTGGATCCAGGAGAAACTTTTAGAACGAGTAACTAGATTTTGAATACAGACTATATTTGACAGCTCAAATCCATTCTAAGGGTGACTATGGTTCAGTTCTATGCTAGGGGAAAAAAACCCATCATCTCAAATTCTTCATTCCCCACTGATTCCCCCGCCTCTGAATGGTCACGTAATGCTTCTATCAGGCACTACTTCCATGAAATATGACAGTCTTAGCACTCACCATTTGGGTTAAATAACCTGCAACTTCTTAAAGAGGTTTCATAACCTATCACGAGCTCTTCTATGATTGCCACCTACACACACAAGGCAAAAAAAATAAGTATAAATCTGTGGGTAAGATGGTATTTTATTTCAACTTGACCTACTTGGTGTTACCCAAACCAGGCTTTTTTTAAGACAATTCTATAATACCCTGAATTACAAAACATATGGGAATGCACTCAATCTCAGCAACCTTTAACAAATTAAGACCAATCACTCATTTAACACTTATGCAGCTTCTAATTCGTAAATCTTAGTTTTCTACATTTACCAACTTGGCATAAGGTTATCTATGCTTGTACCTTATTTTTTTTCAAGATATACTAAGCCATAATGTACAACAGTGCTGATGGAGTGAGCACTACATGAAAATAGAAGTTTCTTTTACCTTTTTAATGCATCGCAGCTATTAGGAAGAACATGTAAAAAGTGGGGGGGGAAAAACCCTACCTTCTCCTTGTCTTTATACAACGACCTCAAAGTATTGAAGACTGGTGGGCAACCTTTGCTGAAATTCATCCTTAGAAACTTGTCCAGACATTCCTTAAACTTTTCACCTTGAGAGGAAAAAGACCTGTTGATTTTGTTTTACCACACATTACTCATCAATTGCAGACCATTTATGCTGTTAAAACATTAGTATCTAAGAAACACAAGTGTTGATCGCTACCTGCAAAAATGCACTTACCCGACAAAAAGTTTAATGGTAATCTCCTTGGAACTAGTCCCTTTGGGTATTTAGTCCAGGCCTCTTCATAGATCTTTAGCCTCTCCATCA
The DNA here is from genome assembly GCA_009823435.2 of Nymphicus hollandicus. Taxonomy (NCBI): domain Eukaryota; kingdom Metazoa; phylum Chordata; class Aves; order Psittaciformes; family Cacatuidae; genus Nymphicus; species Nymphicus hollandicus. The sequence continues at coordinate 13,305 of WTXV02046790.1, read as the reverse complement.
TATTAGCTGGAACAGAATTTTACAGGTTACTTTTTCCTTCTTTTTTTGGCAAAAAGGGAGAGAGGGAGGAAGGGTGATTTATATCTGGTTGAAAAAGAATCAGAATATATAGCAACTAATGGCTCTATACTTCCTAAAGAACATTAACTTCCATTTTACTCTTTTTTTAAACTGCTGTCCTAAGTGATTTCAGGTATGCAGCATCTGTAAGTTCCTCTTCCAGCAGAGAAGACTACTTGCTTATCTCAATCTTAAAAGAGAGTTCCTGTCTTATCACTGTACTAAAATCTTCAATAAATAAACCATTCAGGAGAATCCTGCCTGTTTTTCAAAATGTGCATTACCTACAATGTAAGATTAACAACAGACAGCAAAAGAAAAATTCTAAATTAAAACTGTATTCTAAGAAATAACTCTGTTCTTTCCACCATGCACAAAGATTACTGCATTTTTGTTGTTTTGGTAATAAGTAAGACAGGGTAACGACAATACAATACTTCCATCCTTTCTTAAAAAAAAACCCAAAACATTATGACAATACATGCACACTATGACTAAAAAGCAAAATTTACATGGGGATGTTTTTAAATAATATTTTAATTTCTAATAAATTCTACATTCCAAATGTGCAGAAACACTTATCAAATCATTACCTGGTTTAAGTGCCTTTTCTAGGCCTTTGTAGTAGGCCCAGTTTTCAGGATTTCTTTCTTGCAGTCCTTTGTAGACTTCAACCGCTTCTTCAAGTCTACCAAGCTGAAGCAGGAGTTCTCCTGTGTGAAATCCAAGAAGTTCTAAATTAAGGTAACAAGATACTGAAGCAGTGTAATATTAACCATTCTACAGTACAAGATTAGATAATCCTTAACTCCATATAGATTCTAATTTCTTAGAAAAAATTATCACAGTGCCATCATAAACTAGCTGACATATGCTCTTACTTTGACATTAGCTGCAATTACAGCAAGATGCTACAACTCGGCCAGTAACTATTGAACCTTACTTGAAAGCTTACTGTTAAAAGCAAGATGCACAAGGATTTTTTTCTCACTTACTGAAGTGACTGGTTATTTTAAGTGCAGTTTTTACTACAGAAGGCAATTAAAAGCAGCACACGGCGTTTCACATATATAACATCTTGAAAAACAAACTGAAATTGCAGAGCTGCAACTAAAAGAATGGTTCTTCAGCGTGGAATTTCACAAAACTAACTTTCATGTCTTAAATCAAACCACTGATCTGATTAATGAACTTTCAAGATTCTGCAAACAAGTTTCCTTTTAATGATATTCCATTACAAGATATGACTGTTAAAAGTAAAGTCCAGATCTAACAACTGTAGAGAGTATCTTTGCTGGTGCTGGAGTTGCAATAAAAGTCAATTTCCCATTTCACAATGGGAAATTGTATTTTAGAGAGTTTTGCTACTGGCAAATGTTAGGTACTAAAAGATTACACGCCAGAGGTGATAAGAGTGTTTTTCTAGATTAAGGTAACATTTTCTCCTCCAGTTTCATGAGGAAAACGTGATTCAGCATTATCTCTTTTCTTCCCTACATCATACAACTGACACTATTTTGTCAAGAGATGCTGCTTCCCACAGAGAGGATAACTTGAGGACTACATCCAGCATCTAATGCCAGGGAAGGCATCAATACGTTCACTGAGAATGAGAGAATCTGGCAAATAGACCTAAATACTTTCTCTGAGGTCAAAGTTATATATTTTTATCCAACAGTGGCAAATGCTAATAATATTTTCAGTGTTTCTCAATTGTATTTCATCCACAACGGCTTTTGTGCACACACTTAAAATTCAGAGACAACACTCATTTATTAGCAGGCTTTTCTGTAGTATGCACAGCAGTTAAGTTACACGTAATAATGAAACAGGAGCCATGCCCCCCAAAAATTAGTCAGTTTACCCAGTCAAAAGTTCATTCACTGCAAAGAATATTGCCATCATTTTTTTCTGGTAACCTGCCACCAAGCTTTGTGTGTGTTTGGGCTTTTTGTTTATTTGGGTTGGGTTTCTTTGTGTGAAGTCATATTTGAAAATCCTATTTCAGTTCCAGCCTTGGACTTTCATCAAAAAGTTAGGAACACATAGTATGTCAGATAAAAGGTAAGTCATAAACCAACATCCCCTTGCCCAAACCAAGACTCCCACTACTACATCTGAAATATAGTCTAGTGATAGCATAATCTCTACACCCATTTCCATTTATATGCAACCCAAATAATGTATTTGGCAACTGCAGAGAGTCAGCTGCAATCATTTTCCTTGAGGAGGTACCACACACCTTCCATAATACTCAGTTCCTAGGGTTTTTTTTGCGAGACAGTGAGATTAACTGTTAGTAGGAACAGGGAGCTAGTCACAACATCTGCATGAATAATATTATAAAGTAAAAGGATTTCTTCTCTTTGCTTCAAGCAATCATTCAAACAGATTCCAATGTGGGCCATGAACAACCAGTACCTTCAACAGATTGGAAGTTTCACAGAAGGACTGTACGAACATCAGGCAGAAGAGGAACAAAGCATGCTTTGAAAAAGGGCACATGATAATAGAGCTGTAAGAATGAACTTCTATCCCACTGCAATTCCAGCTATGGAATATAATATACAGTCTTATATTGCTCTGTTATAATAGTATACACTAGGACTATAATAATACAGTAACAGAAGCCTATGTTGGGTTCCAGCTAAAGAGCCTATTTCCATATACTGCAAGATTGAATGAGTATGATTAAAAGACGCCTACTTTGCCAAAGACTGTCTCCCTGTCAGGACCACTATCAAAGCTATAATACAATGGGTACACTACCCAAACAGAATTTCAGGACACCAATTCAGGATCATCTGTCCGAAATGCTCATCTGCTCAATAAGTTTCAGAACAGTGTATCTCTATTGATGTCTTATGAACCTGGGAGAAAAGTATGGTAAGGACTGAGCAGCTGCAAGACAATCAGTCCTTTATCACAGCAGAATTAAATAAATCAATCTAAACCCAAATCCAAGATGACATTCCAAAAGATGGGAAAAGCTGACAGCACAGGCATTCCATTGTATACTAAGCATCTAAATGGATCTTGAAAAAGTAATTACCTTTAGTTTCTTCAACAGCCAGTTTATCACAGATCTGCTTTTCATAGGTACAAAGATGCTCCAAGGCTTCCTTATGTAGTCCTGCCTCCCGGAGGACTTGATTTTGATACAGCAGCAGTTCACTGTACTCATAGTCCACTTTATCAGGTGATGTCTACATAAGAAAGGAAGACACATTAAAAAGTTCAGCCTTCAGAACACATTTGGATTTAATTCGACTACAGAAACTGTATAAAGTTTTCATATCATTAAAGAAAACCGTTTTATTTGGCTTAAGCAGCAATCCATATAGAAATTCCATGTTCTCCTCTTACCTGCTGTGTCTTCCTGAATTCCTCTAAAATTTTTGCTGCCATTTCATAGTCTTCCAGCAGATGGTAAGCAATAGCATAACCAATCCATGATGCTCGCTGTGCAGGTCGGAGCTGAAGCAACTGGTACCTTGTTTCCTGCAAAAAAGTAGCTACTAACTTTCCTGACTTTATTCTGATGCTCTGTAGAATCCATTAGGCCATGATCTGTCTTCAGTATTCTTATATTTAAGGAATGTCACTGAAATTTAGTTTTCTATCTGCAAATATATTTTTTTTTACCAAAAGAAAGGATAAGCTTTAAAACACAATGATGGTCTTGACTGACTAAAAACCCCCCTCACACACAAAATAACACATCATATCCAATTGCATACTGATGAGTCAGACTAACTTTGTCAATGTATGACACACGTGCTTTTCCTGTCTTACTGCCTGTGTACAGAACGCAATTAAGTATACTTTGAGTTGCAGAAACATTTACTATATACTGGTGTTTCAACTTCACCCTGGAAGTACATGTGTATTAAATAATTTCAAGTGTTATTAGGCAAAATAGGTCATGCAAGTGTATATTCTTTGGCAAGAAGATAATTGGAGCTGGCAGATGCAATAGATTTGCTTGGTATCGTGCTGTTTTAATCTGAGGAAGAAGTTATTACTTGTTTTGTTGCAGACTCCTGAAAGGCATCTTTAAGTTAATTTAAAATAAAGGAAAAAAGTTACTAACTAGTAAAAAAGCCCAGTCAGAAGTAGGGCTTAATAAAGAACTAAAACCAGTTACAGCAGTTAGACTAGAATGATGATCACTCAGAACATCATAATGTAGGAGAAGGTGGAAGTTAAAGTGAAGGAAAACAAACAAACAAAACCTACTCACAACCTTATTTTCAGTTTTGAGAGTAAATTCACACTCTTCAGGAACTAGCATATGATCCGTCCAGAATCAAGGCTTCAAAGCAAGTTAACATTTAATCCTTAATGCGTTCTATAACCACGTGTTCCTTGTTTGTTTAGCACTTATGCATTTGTATTCACTTTTATCTAGAGGCCAAGAGAACACACACTTGCAAATGTATTTTGGCACCTATGCTAAGTTTTGGCTATCTTGTCTCAGCAAGAAGGGCGTCAAATTTCTGCATTACTCATGCGAAAAAGCCATCCTCACTCAGGAATACATTCACGGAGAACCTTTGTTAGCTGACGGCTCCACACAGCTCTGAGAACAAAACTTGTTCTTGGCATACTAACATCACCCTAATGTGAATAGGAAATAACCTATGAAGAGACCAACTTATGCGTTTTTAACAACCACAACTTTAAGGGTACAAGGAAAAACTGAAAAGGTGAAAACCTGACAAAATAAAACATCTCTGCTATATGCATGCTAAACAGAAGCTGCTACTTTTTAAGAAATAAAGGTATTTGCAAGCTAGACATCAGCTCACAATGCAGGAAGACAGAAAAACAAAGATCTGACTCCAGTAAAAAGTAGCATTTACAGAGAACAACAGAAAGTTCTTGTTTCTTTACAGAAGCATCACAGCCATGACACTACGACCTTGTAATGGTTGGTTAACGTGAAAGAACATCTCACATGGCAAATACAAACAACTGAGGCAAGGCAGCAAATAACTCGGCGCTGCAGTAACAGGAAGAAAGAGGGTTCTAAACTAAGCTACCAGACTGCGTTCAGCTTTACTACAAAATAAGCAGTAAACAATATAGTCATCTAAACATTTTGGGTATTAAATCAAGAAAAGACCATTGAAGAGTTCTGATCCACAGTCTTGCAGCTCACAGAAAACGTAAGGAAGTATCTGGACCCAAAGGAGCTGTCATTAATGCCCAGCATGAGCATGTTTCATGCGGCATCCTTGCTTTGTTATTTTTACCTACTGTCAAAAGCAAATCAGTGGCCACTGGCTTTAAAGGGGGGATATATGGTAAGATATTATTAAAAAATAGAAACACCTTTCCCTGAATAACAGTCATCATCTGAACGCATTGGCTTCTACCTGCAGGAATCCTCCCAAGAAAATAATAAGACCAGGAATGACTACAGCTGGATTATACACCATTAGAAAGAGCAAACAATTCTGCACTGAGCTGAAAAGACTCATTTAACACACCACTAAATCTGCATACTTTAGAGAAACTGCTCAGTAGCACATCTGCTTTTACTTTCACAAAGTATTGAGGAGCACATAGTTTTAACACTCTGGATCCAACAGTATGTATGCAGCATGTATACTTACCCTGTAACCTTCAAGATCCCTCATTTGAATCTGTAGCAGAGAAAGATCTCTCAAGATTTGAAGATTGTCTTTGTCCCATTTCAGTGCATTCCTATAGCATTTGATAGCTTCATCGTACTTCTTGTCTGACCTTTGAAGAAGGCCATAGACGTGCCAACCTGGAGAACTCTTGTTAAGGATTCTACTGAATTTGAACAGGGAGAACACAGATCCAACATGCCAGTGACAGAACAGCTGGTAAAAAGCTCTAAGCTTTTTATAAACAGACACTAGTGTTATCACAGTCATTACAATTTTTTTCCTTAGCTGTACAAAAGAAAACTGCTTGAAAACTGAAGAGAAAGAACTGTTTGTCAATAATACGTATAGGGTGCATATAATATGCTAGAAACTATACTTTTTGCATGAGGGGGCAGGAAATAAAGCCATAGGATCTCTGAAAAGACTATCAGGCTTCCTCACATTTTTGAGTAAGGACTTAGATTAGACAACTGAAGTGCTTGCACTTCCCACACTCAAAGTATGTGACAAGCCCTTATCAATGTAATGGCAACTACTAATGCTTTAAAAGCAAATCACATGCTTAAATGCATAGTTCAGCCCACCATAAGTTTAGACTTGCAGCTTAATGATTAAAAAACCAAACCACATAATGCAAGCCAGAATAGTATTTCAGCTAGCTGCAAAGCATCTGCCCTTTTGATAGCTTAGGCAAAATATTATGTGTTGGAAGCAGAACTTAAATCCTTAACTTCCTGTTTGAAGCCTAATAGTACTGGTGTTTGTTGCCACTCTATAAATCGAGTAGTTGTAGAAATTAACCCTGTTCCATTCATAAGTGAACGCCCTGTTTCAAAAAGGATGCAGACATGACTCTTCAAGTCATTCCTTAGGCCTCTTCGCACAAGTTCATAAGCTTCCTCCTTCTTCCCTAGACAGTTTAATGTTAAACCTTTCATCGCCAAAGTTTCTAAAAAAATAAATAAATAGGTATCAGTTATTCATTTTCATAGGTTTAAAAGCCCAATATAGCAACTCTAAATATAGCATGAATGCAAATTTAAACTCATTTATCAGCATCAAGGTTTTGCATTGTTTTTCTCATGGAAAACTATACTGGCAGGTTATTCACTGAAGTATACCATACATGACAATAAACTGCACGCATTACTTCCACCAAAAGTGAAGCAGCATTTTACTTCGAGGCACTACTACAAACATTTTGGGGAGAGATGAGACCTTTTTAATTTTTTATTAGTGTAAAGTAGCATTATAACTACTCAAGTATTTATCAGCAACATAGACTTCTACACATGCACCCCTGCCAAACTAGCTGGCAAAGGGAAAAAAAGCCCCACCACATTTCTAGACAGTGAGAAGAAGCTCTTCACTCAGTATTAAGAGCTCACTGAAAATCCAGGAAGGAACAAACACCTTTCCCTTCTTTTTATTGTATTCCTTCAGGAAAAGCAGCAAACCACAGACATATAGTGCTGAACAACATTCAATCTCTTGCTTTTGTCTTTCACTTCTACATGAGTGACTAACAATTTCCCCTGTAAAGTGACTTAAGCAATGCATACTTGTATTAAGAAACCTGCACCATGCTAAAATGAATATTAGACTTGCAGAATAACGATAAAGAATGGTAAAGCTATGACTACTGACTACTGGTAAGACCAGAGTTTAAAATTACAAATCTTACCAACAGTAAGTGCTTACCATGGTGAAGGTTTCTGGACACTCTTACTGCTTTATGGGCAAAAGGTTAATAATAAAGTGTCATAAATATAAAGCTTACAAATTACTACTCTATCTTAAAGTATAGGGAAAAGAGATAGCACATGCCATTTGAAAACTTACCTCCATGTTCTGCAAACTTTGGGTTAGAAAGTATCTGTTTACAGAACTTCAGCCCATTTCTATACTGCTTATGTTCGTAACACCTCTGTTGAAGAAGAGCAGAGTACACATATTAAAAATAGAGCTAAAGTACTTCCATACTCCCAATATAAAGCACCAATGCAGCTAGGGCTTTTAGAAAATGTACTAATATTTTAATGAGCCCTGTTTAATGAGCTTCCTGTGATTATTTTTTCTGGTGATGGAAACAATCTTTAGTATATTTTAGTAAGAACACAAGATTAAATACATAACCGAAGACCACATTACTATACAGCAGTTTCTTAGATAAGATTGGGGCTGTTCAGCCTGGAGAAGAGAAGGCTGCGTAGAGACCTCAGAGCAGCCTTCCAGTGTCTGAAGGGGGCCTATAGGGATGCAGGGGAGGGACTCTTCATTAGGGACTGTAGTGATAGGACAAGGGGTAACGGGTTTGAACTTAAACAGGGGAAGTTTAGATTGGATCTAAGGAGGAAGTTCTTTACTGTAAGGATGTTGAGGCATTGGAATGGGTTGCCCAAGGAAGTTGTGAATGCTCCATCCCTGGAGGTGTTTCAAGGCCAGGCTGGACAGAGCCTTAGGTGATATGGTTTAGCGTGAGATGCCCATGGCAGGGGGGTTGGAACTGGATGATCTTAAGGTCCTTTCCAACCCTAACTATTCTATGATTCTATGATTCTAAGATACCAGAGGAAGCAGAAGTACCTACAGAGATTCAACTTTTCTTTAATATAAAAGCAATCTTTATGTCATAAGTTGTCTTTGTAAGCATTCAACTCACTTCAGCTTAATTATCTTTCACAGAAACACATGAGACAACCTCTAACAACCATACAGGCAGGTAAAAAAATTAAGTCATTGGAATCTGGATTAAACTGTCTCTGAAAGCAACCTCTTACCGTCCATTTGAATACCACATGTATATTTCATGTACAACCAAACTTTCAAAACTGGTACATACTAATGTTATCTTGCCACCCTGGAAATTAAAACATTATGCTACAGGATTTTTAAATCCATCTTTAGCAATTTGCTTGTGTTTGAGCTTCATTATGCAAGGCCACTGCAATGCAAAAGGACATACAGCATGAATGTTTAAAACCAGTTTTAGTTATTTCACTTCTATTAAACCACTCCCTGTGCTAATCTTTTAAACAGAAGCCAAAGGAGGAAGAAATAATGTTGCAAACAACAACTCATATACTAAATCACTTAAGCAAATGATAGGAATTACAGTAATACCAATGTTCCGACTTGAATGTAAGAGTAAAGAAACATGTTGCTTGAGCAGACCCAAATCCTTCGGTAACTAGGAAATCATTCGTAACAAAATCTGACTCCAGTTGACCAGTTCTGGTGGCAGCATGGCTGAAAGGAGTGTAAAATTGTTTACATCTAGAAGTTTTCTAGCCCTCCTAAACAAGTTTTGTTCAGGGTTCCACATTTCCTCATGCTGCTCCAAGTTAACTGTGCAAGAGCATTCATAGGCACATATGGACACCATTTGTCTTCTAAGCAGTCCCATAAAAAAACAACTCGGAGAAGGCAGACCCAACAGGTCTTCCCATCAAACAGAAAGTTCTAAAAATAAAACTCTGGAAAGTTACAAGAATGGTATGGAAACGCTTACAAAGAAAATGGCGTATTTACCTCAACATCCCTGCTTTGCATTGCTTTTGCATCACAAAAGGTGCTGTTTAGCATCCAGCTTTCTCTTCCAAACACAGACGGAAACACCAACAATAAATTCAAAGGTGTAAAAAGCTGGTATACTCCTAAGTGGATGTATTATTTTCTAGGAAAATACAGCTGAAATATCAAGGCTGAAGACCAAGAGGCATCACAAACTAAGGATCTTTCTCCCTTTATTCTGTTGCCATCCTTTGCAGAAAGGGAATCGGGAAAAAAAGAGGACGAAGACGCTCAGAGAGAGCCTTCAAAGCAAAATAGACTCAAAGAGGAGTGTATCAACAAAAGAACGACAGAACGGTTTGGATTGGAATGGACCTTCAAAGGTCACCTAGTCCAACGTCTCTGCCATGGGCAGGGACATCTTTCACTACCTCAGCGTTGCTCAAAGCCCTGTTCAACTGTGACTTTGAACACTTCTGAAAGACAACTCCCTATATCACCAAGGACAGGAAAAGTAAGCAGGGCACCCACCCAGCAAAGGAAGATTAAAGGTTAGGTAAGAAGAAATAATAAGAAGCCATTTTTTTTTTGCTTTAATTATACAGCCTGGTTGTTACTATTCACACCTTTCAGTCATTACCTGCTTTCAAGTAGCTGGCTGAGTCACTTCAATCAGCCACTGGTCAGAGCTGACAGAAAGCTTACAGGTGACAACGCAAGATCAAGCCTTTTCTGCGTGTGTGTGTGGGTAAACTGAAATCACCGGTCACAGAGGTTACCACCCAGGCCTCCTCCCTTAAAGTAGGGCCACCATTTGCTCCCACCTAGGTAGTTGTTAAAGCAGCAAAACCTGCCACAAAAGTGGTACAGCCACAGGAACTTAAGAACGCATCTCCAGTGTAACTAAGGCACTGGCACAAGCAGAAGGGGTACTCTGGGGTTTTGCAATTTGCTTTTAAGTACAGCTTCTCAGAGGCTGGCTATGAGCATGAAATCTTATCTCTAAGCAGTTCCATTTTACATACTCTAACAACCAGCCTTTCACCTTGAAGTTTAAGGAAAGTCAACCACGATGGTATACATGCTACAGACAGGAAACATTTGCACATAATTTTTCCCTAGTGTAATCAGAACTAATGATGCAGGGTACTTTATAACAGAGTAAAACTCACTGAGAATTACAACAAATCCTCCCTTTAGGCTGCAGGGAGGAAAAATTTACCAGTTTATATCCATTTACATCTATTGAAAGGTTCTCATCAGCCCAGAGAACACTGGACAGGACCAATAAACTATCAGGAACTGATCACATACTTTATCATCTGAAGTACCAGATGAAGAACTAGCTATAGCTGTTCATATCCCCCAGTAAAGTATCATAGATCTCAATTTTCAGTTGTTTCTAGGCTAAGACAAGTTGGAGTAACTTCCTATATACAATTTCTCCAACCTTTCAAATTAATACTTTGAGCCTATTTCATTCTGTTACTGGAAACATTTAAAACTTTATCACTTTATGAGTTTCCTTATTCTATGTATGCATTCCACGTACACGTTGCATGTTCTGGCAGTGGAAGAAAGGAAACAAATGAAATCGAGGTCATGCTTCATCCTTCTTCAGATAAGAGGTGATTGTTTCATCAAAGGCAGTCCAACAGCATCACTGAGATTCCACTACTTGAAGCCATGCATATACTTACGTACTTCTCCAATTACGGACTAGCAAGCTTAAATAAAGGTGTCAATGAGAAAGAAAGCAGTAAGGAATGCAGCATATGCCACCGTAGCTGGTACAAACCTTGGTGATTCTGTGGCTTCAAGGAACAGAAATACGAAAGAAAAGTCTTTTAAGAAAAAGGAGACAGTAAACATTTCAAAGGGGAAAGGAAGAATAGAAACAATAACACAAGGAAAGAGGAGTATGAGTAAGACACAGCCCGGGAAAGAAAATCCTCAAGGGAGTCAGTAGTTTCTTAGCAAGAGGAGAAAAAAAGACCAGTCATAAAATAAAACAATCAGAGAAGCAGGAATGCTGACATCTCAAGTATTCTTGGCACATAAAGATGCAGGCTTGCTGGAAGAAGAAATAGTCTTCATCTGGGTAGGTTTTTTTCCCTCCCAGATGAATAGCTTGTAGTAGTCACTCCCAGGCCTCCAACCCTTACTTTGGGACAGCTGTTCTGCAAAAGTAACATATTTCTGTCTCATGGATTATTAAAAGAACAGTTCCCTCCTCTAAGCTAAACTCCTGCATATATACATTTCCAAAGCCAGCAGCTGGAGCCTGCTTTGTGAAGCTCGATAGACAAGTGCTCCAGCTATGGCTTGTGACATCGCGCAATGAGAAAACGTAAAAGCTAGACTTCTGAAAAGTAAGGTTAAAGGCTAATGCTTTAAAAGAAAAGAATCTGACTCTCAATCAGCCTTAAATCTCTATTATGCATTTGCTGCCCTTCAAATCTTGTCCTTTAATAAGTTACCAGATCTTTTAAGATATCAAACAAGCTCTTCTACACATGCTGTAGCTAGAACTACAGCCTACTCCAAACACACCAAGATTCTTCATATACCTTTTAACTCATTTTCTGTATTTATAGCAAGGAAATGGCACCTGCTTTAATACAATTCTACAAAGAATTAATAAGATGAGGCAGACAGAGTATGACTTCTTCAAAACCATGCAAGAACACAGCAGGTAGAAGAGATTTTGCATTTGCACTGCTCCCCACCCCAAAGTATTTATTCAATGGATCTGAACGCATGGCAATTCCTAGACAGAGACTGCCAGTCTCTGAAATTATAAGGAACAGAGCTAGCCCATATTCTCAAGAATCCCAAGTCTGAGATGGAAGGTGTCTGAATCCCTGAACTGTTTTACAGCATCTGTGCAGAATCAGTCTTTGGCCAGCAGATGTCTTACACATGGTTCAGCATGCCAAGTGTGAATGAATTCCTCTGCATGTCTTCCTTGATGGCTACCATAAGGAAAGGTAGAAAGACTTCACTATTTACAGCTTACTACATATAGACATTGAACTGCTATATGAAGTTTGTTCTACCCTCATTCCAGTTTTGAATCTTCCCTCTCTAGTGCATCTACTTTCTAAACCTTGTCAGCAAACCTACAGCTAATGAATAAGACTGACTTGAATTCTTAAGCAACTACCCCCTTTGGTAGTTGCCTTAGGAGTCATGCTACTGATTACAGTTGCACTCCTAAATGACTCCTACTGACAATAGCAGAGATGACTTCTATGCAAACTTAATTCAGCACTGTTCTCTTTATCTGTTGTCTATACAAACACATTTTCTTAGAAACTTTACAGCTATAAGTTTGAAATGTACAGAACTAGGCTTTCAAATCGTTTGCTACCTGTAAGAAGGCAGCACATTTTACCTCTGAGATATTCCTTCTATCTCAAAATAGACATTTTAATGGTCAAGTACATACGTTTCCAACTAAAAAGCAAGGATAACAAAGTGCAGCATTTTAATATGCAGGTATGTATCCCAGCATCAAATACACAGCACACGGCAGACCAGATTCCGCCATTACATGTGAAATATTTTGCACATATTCACAGAAGTACAAATCCTCTTTATCAAAAAGCAGTCTTTGTGTTCTACAAGTATTTAATAACTAGATAATTTAATAGCCAATTAAATTTGCTGTTTCTAAGACATTTTGTAATGACTACACCGCAGATTAAACTGTCCTGTACGTTCAGTAGCATCAACAATTAACAACAGCTCAGTGTATAACTCAGTATAATGCCAGGATTTACCATGGGTCTCATTAGAAGTTTCATAGCACAGTAAATTTACACTGGCATGACTCAATCTAAGCAAAGAATCACCTAGCTCACAATACAGAAAGTGGAAAACAGCCTTTCTAGCAGGGGCACTTGAGAAGATGCCTATGTCCAACCTAGCGGATTCAAGAGCATTTTAAACCCACTTTACATTAGTTAAAAAGAATGCATCCAGACTGGATTTTGCAGCTGATTAAGCAGGTGAGAAGCAGACCCAAAAGTATCTCATGGTCAAGCTGAAGAGAGTCATAACATAAAAAAAAAGTCTTCTGTCTTCT
>WTXV02046789.1:13288-45323 GCA_009823435.2 Nymphicus hollandicus | reverse complement strand
GGCGACATGGTTTAGTGTGAGGTGTCCCTGCCCATGGCAGGGGGGTTGGAACTAGATGGTCCTTTTTATTCTATGATTCTATGATTAATGGTTTTATCAATAGCTGACTTTTCCCCCTTTAATAACCCCCAAATGACAAACCCCTTTACCCGTCACTCACAGTCCCCTGCACCAATGCTCAATCTGAGGCAGCAGACATCAGAATGGTTAATGGAAACAGTTAATGGAATCAGAAAGCCCCATGGAAAAGGCTGAGCTATTAGTGAAGTAATTAAGGTTTTTTCTTAAGACAGATAAGATTGCAAGCAGAAATAATTAATATAAGCCTCTTAATCCCCTTGAATTCAGGTGCCTGTATTGTTAATAGCAAGTGTTAATGACAGCATGCAGGTCTTGAGCAGGAAGGGGGAGCTCCAAGCTCAGGGCGATAGGTCTTTAAACAAGGCATTTGGAACATTTTGTGACAGCAACACCCAGCCGGCATAGGGTAGGTGCATCCTTACCCTATTTACTGTCAAATTATGCTAAACTGTGTGGTGTTTGTCCATTAGAAATGCCTCAGCTTGAAATGTGGACTGGCATTATCTGAAGAGGTAAATTAGGTCATCTGTGATGCTGGAGCTGGGTTTTTAACTGGGCATGCCAGGCTGGCACCACTGATCCCTGGACCTGGGAAAAGCCAGGGAGTGGATGAGGGGAGCGAATCCTTGGTCTTGTTAGCTGCTTTGTTACTAACTACAGGTTGCAATAAACTCCTAAACAAGGAAAATATTCCCAGTTGAGCACATTTCCTAGGGAAACCACAAGCTTTAGCACCCAGACCACACTTCAGAAGCAGTAACTGTGCTCCTGATTGCATTTCTTTAACACTAATGCACCATATCACGCTTGCTAAGCCTGGCTGCACAAAGTCTAGCTTTACCGTAGGAAAAGGTCATATCAGTTCTACCTGACAACATAATGAGGTGCAACTACTCTTTTTGCTGCAAAAGCCTTGGTATCACTGTGCCAGGGGAGTGGCTGGATCACCTAAAGGCAAGTAGAGACAAAGCTCTGCTGGAGATGACTGTTGTCCATAGGGGAAAGGGCATGAAAGTGAAGATAGAAACATAGCCTGCTGAAAAATGATAATGAAGAGAGTAGTCTTAGGATGAATGCAAGTAACTTCAGAGAGCTAGAGGAAAATGCAATTAAGAGATGGCAGTTTCTTAGAAGAGTGATATTGATGGCATAAACACACACTCCAAAGAAACGACAGAACATCACAAGCCCAAAGCATGAGTGGTTCACAGGCACAAGGTGGGAGCACAGAGAAAGAAGAAATTTGTAACCTTATCTAGGTGTTCCTGCTCTGGCAGGGGGATTGGACTAGATGATCTTTTGAGGTCCCTTCCTATCTCTAGCATACTGTGATACTGTGTGATACTGTAACTGATCCTAAGGGCAAGAACTGAAAAAAAAAAAAAATAAATAAATAAATAAATAAATAAAAAATGGCAAGAGCACATAGGGAGAAAATCAGGAGGGCCAGGACACTTACAGTTGTAAATCCAGCCAGGAGCAATCAGTACCAAGGAAGACAGGCTGAGAGAGTTGGACTTGTTCAGCCTAGAGAAGGCTCTGGGGAGACCCTTAAAGCAGCTTCCAGTGCCTAAAGGGGCTGACAAGAAAGCTGGAAAGGGACTTTTGACAAGGGCATGTAGGGACAGGACAAGGGGGAATGGCTTTAAACTGACAGAAGTCAGGTTTACATTAGATACAAAGAAGTTCTTCCCTGTGACGGTGATGAGGCACTGGCACAGGTTGCTCAGAAAAGCTGTGGCTGGCCCCATCCCTGGTAGTGTTCAAGGCCAGGCTGGGGCTTGGAGCAATGTGGTCTGGTGGAAAGTGTTCCTGCCTGTGGCAGGGGGTTGGAACTAGGTGGTCTTTAAGGTCCCTTCCAACACAAATCATTCTGTGAATCTATGATATGAATGGACCTGTAGCAGCAAGACAGTGACCAGAAGAGCGATGAATCAATAAGGAAAAAAGTTTATGGCAAGCAATAATGAAAACCAGACCATTTAATTATTTTTTATGTTTTGCTTCACTTTTCAGTAAAAGTAAATTGCAATCAGCTATATAACATTATTAACATCATTGACACAAGGTTAATCGCTCAGGCTGCAACAGAAAAGAACCAGGTAGAAAAGTTACATGTTTTCAGAGGAGCTCAGCCCGGTGAAGTTTTCCGGAAGCTCTTGGAAAAGTAGAGTAATTTCAGAACTATCTGCTGCTATCTCTGAGAAATTTTGGAAGAGGAATAAGACTGGAAGGCTTAAAAAGGACAAATTGTTGCTTATCCACCCCTTGCTATGTAATGCTCCTTGTGTATATTCAGTTCCTGGAAACATAATCAAACCATGTATTTGCAAATCCCCAGAAGATCCTCAGGATATAAGTAACAAGAATGATTATGTCTAGAATGATTGATGGCAACCCCACTATCCCACTTTCTCTGACAGTGGATGCCATGCTTGGGGACAGAGAGAAACAACAGATCTTGCAGAACTGAGGTTAGTGAATCTATTAACATTCTCCACCTTGGTAAGAGAGGCTAAGAATCAGACTTTTGATAAACCATGTAAAAGTTGGGTGGGTTACCATCACCCAAAATGCAGATCAGAAAGCTCAACATCAAAAATAGGAAGACAGAGCTAGTGGGTTCCCCCAGCCTAGTGCTACTCAACATTATCAGCAAATGTCTGGCTGATAAGAGACAGTATATTTAACACATTTGCAGGTAATTTCTAACTGGAAAGGCATGCAGGCATGCTGGAAAATAAGATTAGACTTCAAAGTGGTTCTACCATATTAGAAAATTTAAATGAAAATCAGGATGAAATCCAATAAGCAATAATCCTGCCCAGATGAAGGAGAAGTAGCTAGGTAGCATCTTACAGAGAAAGATCTTGGGGATACATGCAATTACAAACTGACTCAACAGTATCATTCTGGTACAAACAGCAATGGGATGCACAAACACCACTAAACCCTGTGTGATGCATGATTTGTCATTGTTTTTTAGCACCACATTTTCAAGGAAGATGTGGTACAAACTAGAACCACAGATGATCAGATGCACAAGACTTGACCTACAATAGGAGGCCAAATGAAGTAGTGGTACTTATTAAGAGAGAAGAGAGGGGAACATTGGGGATAGTCTTCACATACATAATAAACTGTGGGAAAAAAAAAAAACAAAGCACAGGTTGTTGCCCAGAGATAGTTTGGAGTCTCTTTTGATGGACACAACCCTGGGCAGCCTGCTCCAGGTTTTGATGACCACCAGAGCTGCCTCCTACCTCTGAGTAGGAGACAAGATGTGCCCTATGTCCAGCCATAGGCAAGATAAAAAAATAACAGAAAATATTGCAGCAAGGTAAATCTAGGTTAAGTATTACAAAAAACAGTATAAGCAGCAGAACTAGATTTCTGGGAAAACTTGTAAAAGCTACTTTCCTTGCCCCCCAAGAACCAATAAGAAAAGCACCTGCCAGAAAACTGAGATACAGTTCATCAGGCCTTTCGTTGGGTAAATGGACTGTGAGAACTCAGCCTTACTTTCTGAGATTAGATTTTTAGAGCTTCTTGGGTTCAACAACTAATAATGCAACTCAAGTAGACAAAGGGTGAGAAACAGGCAGGGAAGACAGACAGAAAATAAATGAACAGGTAACTAATATGAAATCTCCTACCATTTAATGTGACATTCCTAGTTAATTCTGTCTTGGAGAGAGATGCACTGTAATATACCACCAAAAGAAGAAAAACGCAGCCTGAAAATGAAATTCATGACAGGGAAGCGAACAGAGAAGATAGATACATTCCAGAACTATCTACCAAGGTTTCTAAAAACAGTTAGCAATGAAACAGTACATGTGAAAAAATAAAATTTTCCAGAGAACCCTGATTTGGCAATGTCATGTACTTTACACTAACAGCAGTTAGCTCAATAGCAAAACACAGCAATACTTTACAGAAAATAATACCTGTTTCATTAAAACCCTCACACTGAGGTTTCTTGCTGGGGTACAGCTGTAGTACTGCTATATTTCCAAGTTATTCACAGTTTTGTGTTGGCTCTAAGGGTGGGAATGGGTGCTGTGGCTCCATATGTAAGTGATGCTCATACTCACCCACACCCCTCCCTACAAACAATTAACACCTTTGAAATTAAATCAGTGACAGGTGGCAAAACTTATTAGTGCCTGTGAGATAAGGAAGGGAGATTTCACTGTCACCTCTGTTATGGTATTGGCAACTGTTTTCAGACTCATTTGCCCTATATGCAAAATCCCAACCAACCTGCAGCAATCAATAAAACACCAGGGATTTGGAAACACACATTATATGTTGCAATGGTAATGATTAAAAAAAAATCAGACCTCAGAAACGATTAAACCCAACCCTAATTCTACCTTCCTTTTTTGTCCTTGGAAGTGTATCAATTTCTCTATACCATTATTTATAAAACCAGCTTTACTTATCTATATGACAGGAAGGTTGAGAATACAAAATCTGTAAATTATTTTAAGGTTTTTTTTTTTTTTGTAATGGAAAGGTATTATCAGACCAAGAACAGCAATATTAACATCTTGCAAGATTAAAAGCCAATCTAGTTGAAAAGTGCCTACTTAAAAGCTCCTTTGACGGAAAAATCTTTTCTCTCATGCAGGAGTTTTTATAGGAAGATAGAATTTACCACAGCATTATTTCTTCCCGAGGGGAAATGTCTGAAAATTGCCAGGCTCAGAGGGAAGGTTTTATTTCAGGGTGCTTATGGCTGCTTATGCTCAGGTGAGGTTTCAGCTGGGTGCTTGGGGTGTCCTTTCAACACCCTCTCCTGGAGGTATACTGGGGTAGGTGTGCACACTCCTGGCACAGAATGGCATGGGACAGGATGGGATAGGAGCCACAGCTCCACTGGGTCTGCTAGGACTGTGGGATGCACCCAACGATGGACAACATCTCCAGGGCACTGCCCTGGGGTGACACCACTGGGGCAGCCTAGGGGCTAACCCCAAACACTCAGACACTTGGAAGCTCTGCCAGAACTTTCCAGCCCATTAAGAGTTTCACTCATTTTGGTATGCTGTGCTTGGCCTGAGCCGGGATTTTCTCTCCCAGCCTCAAAACTCCTGCAGCACAGACCCAGCTAGGTTGAATTGCTCTAGCTAAAAGCTGTGTTATCTTCTCAAGCACAGTAGTGGCAAAAAGGAAGGTTCAGACATCTTTACTGGGAATTATAGCTGACAATACGTAACTGAACTTTAAATTACCAGCTTCTAGCCAGGGCACCTGTGCGCTACCATTTCTTAGATTTATAGAGCTTAAGCCTAGACAGGACCATTAAATCCTTCTCACCTGTCTCTACCTGTCACAAGACATTAGATTTTGTACATTTATCCCTCAGTCTGAGTCCACTGGGAAAACCATAGCCCATGTGCTTGGCTTTGGAAGTGGAGGATACCTGGAGCCTCCACCATCACTAGTCTTGCTCTGGGCTTTGCTGGGTTTGCAGTTTTCCATCCCTGCCCCCCTGAGCAGGCAGCGCATCAATCACATATATACAATACACACAGCAGAAGCGCTCAAACCCCCTCTGGGGTGAGGGGACAGTCTGGTAAGGGCCCACCACCAGTTTGCCATGGGGGTATCTGTCAGTTACAAATGGGACTGAGTGTCCAGGAGGACATTTCAGCTTTGTAGTGGCCTTAATGCAATATCCCAGCAGCAATCCACCATGCTGGAGAGATGCCAGTAAAGGGTGTGAGGTGAAGTTCAGGTGAAGTCTGAGTTCCTCCAATAGCTCTTTGCAGGGGATCTGACAGACTCCAATCTTGCCACCTTTTGTGAGCACTAATTTTTCATTTTAAGGGGAGCCAGGACTGCAGAGAGCAGCAATTAAGTCTGTTGTGCTCTTTCCCTAGCATGTGCCCGCTGGCTACTGTGCAAGTGATAAAAGGGTGACTTAGCTATAGGAACAAGGGCTGCAGAAATAAACCATCCCTAGTCTATCATCCCAACCTGAACAGATGTACCCTATACATTAAACATAGGATAATATACGGACAGAGAGTAATTTCACAACCATAGTTCAATCAAAGGAATGTTGTAACATAATAAATTGGATGAATGATGGCCCTCTCCATAATATATTTCATTATTTCTGTCTGTTTTACAACATATGAATACCTGCTTAATGGTTTCATGGAACTTAAATAATACTGTCAAACAGAACTATACCCACCTCTGTGGAACATGGCCTTTCCAAGTAGCTCGTAGCTTTGGGTGCAGCCCTCTGTGATGCTCTGGGGTAGAGCCAAAGGCTGCACTTCAGCCAGGTCCAGCAAAGCGCCTTAATTCGTTCAGCTCTTCCTAAAGAGTCTCCTGTCCCCTTGCCACCTGCACCCCTGTGCCCTCACACACCTCTCCCGGGGCCACCCAGAACTTGGCACGTTGCGGCCACCCAGCCCTGCTCATCTTCAGCTGCCTCAAGGTGCAAGATGACCGACTTCAGTGTTTGCATGCAGCTTGCTCTGCTACAATCCCCTTTTGCAGCACTACCTTTGTCCAACATTTATCTTTTCCTTTTCTGTGCCCTCCATATTTTCTCAGATTGTGTCTTATTTATATTTTTTTTCCTTCCTATTTGTTTCCCTCCTCGCAGCTTCCCTTATTCTGCATGATATCACGGAATTTTTACAGAACCACTGATCTGAGATACATGTGAATGCAACTTAAAAACCACAAATCTCCCCCTTGCTCTAAGTCAGTATGTTGTAAGAATATACAAAACACATGGCAGAAATTAGAGACTTCCGTCACAGCTTTGTCAGAGGTCTTGAAAAAAATGTTTTATGTACTTCCAGCTGATGTCTTCTGAGGAGTTTCATGCCTGGAAGGAAGCTGATATCCAGGCTTACTACTACCCATGGTCTGGACCCGAGAGAGAAAGGTCAGGAATCTTTTAAATAATCTTTTTTTTCCATTTGAAAATGAGAATTCATTAAATCAAAAGTATTAGAGAGTATAAATTATTTCAGAAAAGTTCGTGGGTTTTTTTCATGAAAAAAAGATGCTCTGAAGTTTGAAATTACCATTTTGACCCTATAAACCCACAAATTTCATTTTTATTATGCTTGGAAAGCAAGCATAAGGGCAGAATCACAGTGCCCTACTTCTGATGCCAGTGTGAGAGCTGATATATTCGCACTCCAAGCTCTCCACAGTAAGCCTTTCAAATCTGTGTCTTATCCAGATGTACAGTTTTCTCCAATTGCAATATTTTGCCCATTGCACTGTGATGCACCAACTAGAGCCACAGCAGAAAGTTCTTGTACTTTCTATTCACTTGCATGCCAACCCAAGAGAATAAAGCATAAGAAAAGAGACTTTTTACAAAGCCAAGTGCTTGAGGAAATGTTATCTGGAAATGCCCCATTGTATGGCGAGCCAGTGCAAGCTGGGAGGGCGCAGGCAGGGTGCTGCCCCTGCTACCGAAACCCAGGTGAGCTTCTGGCACAGGGCTCTCCATGGCATCAGCAGAAATAGAAAGGGAACGTTTCATCAGTTAGGGTTGTGCCTAGCACCTGAGAAGGACCTGGGCTCATAAATCCATGCTCTAAAACCATTGGTGTGGAAATAGCCTAATAAGCAATCAAAGGGGATGCTTAGCCCATCCCATCCCTTGGATTAGTATCCTTTAATTCAACAGGGAAAGGAAAATGGCCAGGATGAGGGGAGAAGTGTCCCTTTTACAATGGACACTGCTTCCCACCCTGGTTTCCAGGACAGTCTTGGGTTCCTCTTGCCCTGATCCCAGACATCCTCCTGGATGTCCAAGGAGGATCCTGCATCCTCCCACTGGATTTAGCAGAAGACTGAATCTCCAGCATGAGCCAGAGCAGGCCCTTACCTTCTCCCTTCCCCTCTATACATGCATATTCCACCACTCTCTGCCAGAGCTGCTGTTTCATCAATCTTTTAACAGGTTTAATGTCTCATCACTGCCAGAATGAGATTAACTGTGTCTTGAGGAGCCTTCCTCTGCTCATGTTGGACACTCCTGAGCAGTTTTAATGAAAAGCCATCACTTACTTCACTGGATGGGTTTCTTTTGGTATTTTTTGCAGGTTAGTGACCTAAATCAGCTCACAGCGGGCTCTGACAAGCACCGGAGCTGGCAGAAGGTGAACACCAAGAGCACGCTGTTAAAAGCTAAAGGAAAAATGGAGAAGGGACGCCTCTTCTTTCAGGGTTGGCAAATTACCAGGTTACCTTGAGCATCTGCAAAACCATGCCCTGTGCTGGCTGTTGCTGTACCTGACATCCCTGTGGTGATGCTGTGGCAAAGCAGGCAGTTGGCAGAGTTATCTTGGGCAGGCAGATGCTGCCCAGCACTGACTGGCTCCGGGGGCTCAGGCTACCAGCCATTCCCTTGGAGGGAGAAGAAGCAGAAGATTTTCAACTGAGCTAATTTTTCATTTTGCCTTTTGGGTGATTGTTTTCTTTAGTCTTCAGAAAAGTAATGCTGGGTCTCAAAACCAGTTTCTGTCCAAATTGGAGAGATTTTCTCCTCTTAAAAAAATAAATAAAACAGCAAACAGATAATGCTGCTTGAATTACTTTTATTTACAAACCCTTTGCTTTAAAGGGAAACTGAATGAGAAATCACACTTCTGAATTTTTTTTAGGGTTTCTCCGTCTTCCAGAATAGCTTAAATGTAGTGGTGTTATTGGTGTGGTATAAACGAAATGGGTGTTTCTGCTCCTCTACTACAAACTTGCTTCAAGCATCAGAAGTCACTTGGTGATGGCATCATGTCAGCACTGGCAATGGAAGGAGGAGAAGACAAGCTAATGAAAAAGCCATGTTTCTGCAAGGCAGGAAAAATACTGTGTGCAAACTGCCACTGCTGTAGACATCCCAATGGGAGGTTTCCACCTGCAGGGAGCTGGGAGCCAGGCTGCTTGCCACTCTTAGAGTTAGAAAAACTTGCTGGCAAGAGAGATGAATGCAGGGAATGATTAAAGGGAAAGCTCAGGTCTCTGTGCTGCAGCCATAGCAAGGTTTGCTAAAGGGAAAAGCTGAAGACAATACACACACAGTCAGTCAGGAGATCTTCCCACCTGGTTATCTCCCTAGGATCTGCATGCTGGGTTCCTTGCCTTCCAGTTTTACTGCACAATTAATACTATAGGGTTGGAGAGAAGAGAGTAGGTAGGAAAGGGGATCCAACTCCAGTTATTCTATGATTCTATGATACAAAGTCCTCTTAATTTCTAATGGTTTGGAAAAGGCTAATACAGGTTTTCAATAAAATGCATTTTGATGAAAACAGAAACATCAGTGACTTTTCTCAAGTAAACCTACAACAAAATCCAGCCCAATATATTGCATTTTACACAGGCAAAATGTCTAGATAGTGTAGTCCTGTTTTGCTTCAGCTGAAAAGCTTTGTACCTTCTTTTGAATTTTTTGATGAATCTTATACATAAACTTGGGCTATGAACCTGCAGCATCCTTAAAGAGATCTATCAGTGACCCCACAATGTCAGATCACGGCTACCTCTCTTTTCAAGAACTGTGAATATGTGGGATGTGATCAGCGACTGCAGGTGGGTGTCAGCGGGGCTGGGCTGCCCCTGTGTGATTTTCACTTCTTCAACCCCACTAGTGAGTTTACCCAGAGCTGAGCTCAGGAAGTGCTGCAGAGAAACCATCATTGCCAGCAGAAAAACTGTTAAACAAAATGGTCTCTGGACAGAGGACTATCCCCAGACATCAGGGCTTCCACAGCTGTGTTAGCTCCAACAGACCTGCTGGTCAGAGAACTATAATTAAGGGAGCAAGAGGGACCATGGGCATCCTACACATGCTGGGCTGCAGGAGACAACAATGACCACGTCAAACCTCGACCCTTCCTGAGATGTGCCCTTACTGCTCCTCTCAGCAGTCACAGGCCCATGGACAGCTGTCCAGGGCTGCTCCTGAGATCAGGGGTCAAACAGCTCGTCCTCCCAGACATGATTCACCAGGTACCCCAGTGGAACACAGTGCCCAGCATGCTGGGACGTATCCCCCCAGCACCTGCTTCCGAAACCAAACCAGGTACCAGCACCTCCTTGCCTTTCCATCAGCAGGGTGCAGAAAAGACAGCTTCACCACTCTAATTTACATTTCCTTAATCTGCAGAGTTGTTTTTCCCCACTAGCTGCTATCAGAGCTGGGAAAAGAAAATCTGGTTCCAACAGCCCCCATTTGGATAACAGCCATTCTTATTTTTAATTCCCTGTTCAGCAACATGTCCCCCCCAGCCCCGGTTGTGCCCCCCTCCCTTACAATGCTAACCAGTTTATATTCACGCACTGGGACTTGGCATAATTTGCATTGGTTCAAATGAAAGAGCTGCATTTAGCACCATATTTTCAATCAACTCACATGAAAGTCAGAGACACAGACAAGAGCGAAGGAGAAATTAACTGTATAATAGGAGCTTTTAATCTGCAGAGGTTGAGTACAAAGCGGGAGAAGGGCATGCTGGAATCCTTTTACAAAGGAGTGACAGTGTTTGCTCTGTTCTTCCAAGCCCTCTGTGGTAAATTCTAAAAGTAGCACACCAGCAAAAGGGAGGAAGATAAATGGCTATTGTTTCATACAAATGAGTAATCAGGAAGGAAGTAACTTGGGCCTAGTAGATAAATTTAATTTAAAGATATACAAATCTACACTTACTGATGCACTGGCAAATATATTGCATGATTAAATAAGAGATCTGATGTCAGGAAAGAAATATTTACCGACTCAAGCAGTAGAAAAGGCACTGGTGTAAGGACATTGTAGTAGTTTTGCATGGTGCCAGGCACGTGGTACAGAACCACCTGGTGATGAAGCCCCCAGTCCTGGACTGTGCCAGGCAGGAGGGCACAGTGCCTGCAACCCCTTCCAAGAGGTGTGCAGGTACTCTGGCCTAAGGATTTGCCTCTCTAATTTATCTCTTTGAGAAAAAAGATTAATTCAGACTCGGAGGACATTGACAAATACATTGTCTCAAGCCTGTGTTAAACACCTGGAGAAAAAGCCATTGGAAACATCTGGCACATGGATGAGAGAGAGTCTTTGCCTAAACCATGGCTGTGCTAGAGATACAGCAGACGAGAACCGTCAGTGTCTCTGTGAGGAAACCTCAATACCACAGCAGCCCCCACAAACACCTATTCGCAAGGGGGGCTTGAGGCCAGGGTACCTAAGCCCTGTCCCCACGAGAGGTATGGGCGTTTCCAGCGCTGACTTTCACAAGCCCACTTGTATCTCAGGAAGGAGTACTATGGAGCAGATGTAGATACTTTCAAGGAATAACCTGTTAGGGTGAGTCCAGAGGAAGAGATGCTTCAAGGGATGAAGCACCTCTCCTATAGTGACAGGCTGAGAGAGCTGGACTTGTTCAGCCTGGAGAAGAGAAGGCTTCAGGGAGACTTTAGAGTGGTTTCCAGTGCCTAAAGGGGCTGACAAGAAAGCTGGAAAGGGACTTTTGAGAAGGGTAAGTAGGGATAGAACAAGGGAGAATGGCTTTTAACTGACAGAGGGGAGACTTCGATTACATATTAGGAAGTTCTACCCTGTGAGGGTGATGAGGCCCTGGCACAGGTTGCCCAGAGAAGCTATGACTGCCCCATCCCTGGCAGTGTTCAAGGCCAGGCTGGATGGGGCTTGGAGCAACCTGGTCTAGTGGACCTGGCCTGTGGAAGGGGATTGAGACTAGATGAGTTTTAAGGTGCCTTCCAACACAAACCATTCTGTGATTCTATAATAACCAACCTCTTCTGTGCAAACATCTACCTAATAACTCTTCAAACCGTTCTTTGCCCCAGCCTGAGCACTGTGCTGGAAGAAGGAGAGCTGCTTATTTCAGTGAGAGGAGGGAAAGGCTGTTCTCAAAGTGCTGGGGGATGAAACAGCCTGCAGGATGCCTGTAGACATCTGAGTATTATGACTGATCTGTTGAAAAAGGAGAAAACAGCTCATTGAAGCCAGCAGAATTCTTGGTGAGGGACAGTGTGTTTGGTGAGATAATGGGGGTTGGCAGATCTGTAGGGGCAAATTCACCAATTCTCTGTTCAAATGCTTCCCAAAGATGTTATTATGCCAGCTCTGTAGAACACTGCATCCACTGAGAGACAGGGAGAGGAATTCCTACCCTCTCCCGAGTGCCACAAGTAGGAGCAGGGCTGCGGATGCTCAGGCTGCCTGGGGCAGCCCAGGCAGGTGCTGGGATGGATGTGGATGCTGGTCCTGTCAGTTGGATTTAGCATCTGTGCAGGGAGCAAGCTAGCAACGTATTGACAGCTGTTTTCCTTTGAACACAGCTCTCCGATGGGCACCTTGATGTGGCATTTGATATCTTCACAGCACCAAGCCCATCAGCCTATAAACCTCTTTGATCATTTGCTTTATGAATTTTTGTCTTCCTACCATCTAAAGCATTCACACTGACAGGAAGATCTTTTGGAAGGAAAGGAGAATAATCCTTTGGTTTTCGTCACTGGGGCTGCACTTTGCAGTTTCCAGCCCAACAGCATCATTGCAGCGTGGCTGGCTCAGAGCATGCGAGCAGCTTATGTTGCCAGTGTGGTTTATGGCACACATCACAGTGCCTGCCTAGTTTGGCCGAGGAGCACGAGGCACCCAGCACAGGAGCAGCCATATGGAGGAGGTACTGCTAATGCAGCAGGCACTGGGCGCTGCTGCTTTTGCAGGCGCTGTAGTTTGTGAACTCTCAACAGTGCCTGCCCATTGGCCAGAGGCACCCCAACCTGCAGTTTGTGTGAAGTGAACATAAAATGAAAGGGAAAAGGATCAAGAAAAGACTGCAGATGTTGGGATGGGAGTGATGCTGTCCCACTGCCTGCTCTGAGAACCAGCACCACTGGAGCAATGAGTTCTGCCCAACATTGTCTCCTCTTCGTGTCCCAGTCTTTTCTGAGCCAGCACTGCTCTACCAGGACATCAGCACCCAAAAGCCAGACAAAGGGCACCTCTTGGCCCAGAACAGAAGCCTCAGGCTGGACTAATAGCACAGACTATTCAGACTATAAAGAAGACATAAAATGGGTCCTAATTCCTCGTCCTTTTGTTTTTCCCTTGTATGCAGTTAAATTACAAAAGCATTGAAATGGCTCCTTGTGTAACTTGCTGCAGGAACCCAGCAAGAGAAATGCTTTGTTCGCATGATGGGTATTGTCCTGAAGAACATCATGGGGCTATTCTCACTGCAAGTTTGTACAAGTGCTGTGATCATAAGATTCGTGGGGTGATGTTCAAAGCCAGAACAGGAATTGTGTCTGCGTAATGTGCTTCTGAAGCCAAAAGGACAAAATGCAATATCAAGGGAGTAGTTAAAATGGGTGAGCTTTGATCTAAGGTATAAAAAGAGCATAAAAAGCTTTTTCTTTTTCCCCCCATAAAAGGTTAAATATTCACTATCAGTAAATCTAAACTGTGAATATTCCCATTCAAGTCACGCCAGAAGGGCCAAGCACCGCACCGTTCCTCTGGATAGTTCAAGAGACAGCCCCAAAACACACCTCAAGCCCAAACACCTGGAAGACAGAGAAAACCATCCAGGAGGTCAGAGTGGTGGTGCAGCAGCACAGGCTGTGCAATACCCTCAGAGCTGCTGTCAGTCAGGGCAGGCAGCGGCTGTGGGTTTGCTCACAGACATTTGTCTCTGCCACTCCCTGCCTTGGGAAGAGGCTCATGGTCCCTGCCTGCATTGTTGGTTCTGCTGGTTCCTAGAATCACAGAACAGGATCATCCAGTTCCAACCCCCTGCCATGGGCAGGGACACCTTTTACTAGACCATGTTGCCCAAAGCCCCATCCAACCTGGCCTTGAACACTGTCAGGGATGAGGCATCCACAGCTTCTCTGGGCAACCTGTGCCAGTGTCTCACTACCCTCACAACATGCCTGTTCTAGATATCACACATCAATCAACACCCAGTTAACAGATGTCAAGATTCTCAAGCCGTTTGTGTTTAAAAGTATAATCCACTGTGCCTGAGTGAAGTCTATTTATCTCCTACTCCTGAGTGCATAATAGTGTAGCTTTGTTTCCTGGTGGAAGATTTTCACATGCACAGGGGAGCACTGGGACACCAACAGCACTGATCAGACTTCTGGAATAATTCAAGTAATACTGGAATAATCTCCCCAGGGAAGAGGTGCATTCCACAACACTGGACAACGTTAAGATTCACCTGCATAGATTGCTGGGACATCTAACTAGGTCTTGCTTTGCTTAGAAAGGTTGGACCAAATGATCCTTGAGGTCCTTTCCAACATGGGATCCTATGATTCTATGATGATTCTGTGATTCTGCACTGTTCACAGCCTGTACCTATAGGATAAGTCCCATATGCACTGGCTGAGGTGGGGCTGAATAGGTGACAAACCCTTCTCCAGCCTCACTGCCTTCAGCAGCTCCCAGCAGCAGACAGCAAGGACCCAGGAGTAATGGTGGATTTTCCTCTGATGAAGAGCAGTAAGAATCAAGCTGAGACCCCATATCCCATTGATGATTTAAAAACGTGATAATAGGATAATAGTGCCTAGTTGCCCAGGAAAACATGCAGCCCTGGAAATGGTCTGTATAGATTAAGGCAACAACTTCATTTTCTTTTTTTTTTTTTTCCCCCAATGAAACACAAAAATAGAATAAAGGTTTTAGAAGAGGAATTTAAAAAAAAACAACAAACCACTTAGAACAACAAAAAACCTCCAACAACAATGAAACAAAAGCAATTTTTCATGCAGGGATGGAACAGCCAGTTACACCTGAATCAGATCTGAGCTGCCTCCCCTCAGCAAGTAAATCTACCAGTGATGGAAATCTGTTGCTTATTCTCTCAAGCTTACAGGTATGCTTAAATAAAACACAGCAGAGACAAACAATAATTTAATGAGCTTTCAAGATGCCACATATTACCCAAGAATTCAATGTTCTACACTTTCCATCAACCCCACACAGCTGCAGAAGGTAATACAGCAGTAGCCATTTCTTGCGAGAGGGTGTCAGACAGCTTGGAATAGTAGAAGCTGCTTTATACCTTTGCATACACACAGGGTCACATATGCTCTTTTTCATTTGCAAACTTTTGTGGAGCACCAGCGGGCAGCAGGGATGGGACAGGCAGTCAGGACAGGCAGTGCTGCCTTGCCCCTGAGCTACTCATTGCAATTCTGAGATGCCATTTTACTTTCCTCTTTCAATGCTTGGGTTAAAGGAATTGAAGAAATACTCCTCTTCTGGGTCCCCCACTGCTCTGGCAGAGTGGGTGCATGGAGGTAGGGGAACGGGGGTGCATGGTGGTGGCACAGGATGGGGGAACGAGGCACTGAACCCTGCACATGCCAGGGCTGCATCTCCGTATCACATCAGTCCTCCCTGCAGGTGTTGCTATCTTGGCTGTCTTTTTTCATCCATTTCTAGGCCAAATTTAATCACACATTGATGTAAGTCGAGGTCCTTCCCCCTCATCCAGAGAATTCATCCTTCCACCCTCACGCTGATAGATGTCAGAGGACTGCAGGTCTATGGTAACTACCAGTACACAGAGTGCACTTTAAAATCACAGTCCTGATCATTATTCAGATCCCTGGAAGAACATGTTCTCTGTACAACAGCAAAAAGCAGTAAGCAACAGCAGCCCTGAGAAACCCTGCTCACTGGAAGCAGTAAGGGGAGCTATGCACTGCAGACCCTGCACAGGCAGCTGTGTGCTGTACGTGGCACTTCCCACCTGACCTGAATCCAACATTGTTCGTTCTGATTTCTTAACCACTGACAGGGGTTTCAGAGGTTTGCACAGCTCAGGTGAAAACACAGCCTTATTTAGATAGTGGGTTTCATGGAACA
Source organism: Nymphicus hollandicus (assembly GCA_009823435.2). Classification (NCBI taxonomy): domain Eukaryota; kingdom Metazoa; phylum Chordata; class Aves; order Psittaciformes; family Cacatuidae; genus Nymphicus; species Nymphicus hollandicus. The sequence goes on along the minus strand of WTXV02046789.1, from coordinate 29,362 downwards.
GGTAAGTTTAATAGGAGATCATAGGGATGTTTATCACATAACAGCCAGACACCGGGCAAACACAGCTGCAGCACATTGGGGCAAAACAACACGGATGTGCAATGCAGGAAAGCCATGTGCACAGTGCAGCACAGAGGCAGACACAGCACAGGCAGCAGGGAGACTGGGGAAGGATGCAGTGCAAGTATTTAACCATAAATCTTTCAAAGCATGAAATTCCAAAAATCTGCCCAAGTAGGTCACAGTGTCCTGGACTGGCAGGTGACTTGGGGGATGCAAAAGGCACACCACACACACGTTTCTCTGACACTTTACTGTGTTGATTTTTACAGCCTTTGTCAGCCAGACATATATGTAAAGGAAACTGCAAGCACCTCCTTTCCTCAGGGACATATCCATGCTGTATGGGTGTGGGTAGCCATTCCCATGATCCAGAGTGGTAGCACACCATGGTTGCTGCTCACAGCCATGAAGGCAGGCAAGACCTCAAACCACAGAGGCAACAGACACATTTCTAAGGGTTGACTTCAGAAAGGGATTCTTCCTCATTAAATCTGATGTTTGACAATCTAGAGAACTTTACTAGGGCTTGCATGTAAGTCTGTGGCTGTTTGTGTTTGTTTGCTCCTGGACAAACCCTGGAGCAGCTGCACTCTACATCAGTGAGCCTTTTGGCAGGATCCCAGTACCTGCTTTCTGCAGGGAGAGCCTCCACATACTCTATCCACTCTTATGGATACAGGAGATGCTGGCCAGCCTGTTGCCCTGCTTTCCAGAGCTGGCAGACTATTTCTGTCTCCAGCCTCTTCTGCAACCTCACTGAGCTAAATTATCCTTTCAGTGGTGAGCGCTGGCTGGCAGCCAGGAGCAGGGGAGCAAACTGAACTAAGAAAGGAGCCACAGGCATGGCCCTGGAGACATGGCTGCCCAGAAGCACTGAGATTTAACAGAGGCCTGGGTGGCAGGTAGACAGATGCACAGATCTTGAGATGAAATATTTGGAAATGGTTATTCCAACACCTTTTTAGTGCCTGCCAGCATGATCCTGCTTGGCACCCTGAGGTGGTTGGCTGCCCCCCACCTGCAGAGTCTTAGCTCTGGCACAAGCATTCCTTGCCTCCAGCTCCCCTCTTATTATCAGTCTAAGGGGACTAAAATTATCGTATCACCAGAACCTATGCTCCTTTTTTCTTACAGCTTGTGCTAGAATAACCCGTGTCCCAAGACTGGGCATGCCAGCCACAACTTGAACATCCAACACCACTCCAAGTCCCCATGCCACCTCCTGCTGCCAACAGCAAAGAAACAACCAACTTTGTCAATGCAGAACAAACCTCCTCACCTTATCCATTCTACACCATAGAATCACAGAATCATAGAATCGTTTAGGTTGGAAAAGACCTTTAAGATCATCGAGTCCAACCACTAACCAAGCACTGCCAAGTCCACCACTAAACCATCTTACAGAGCTAATTCTTCTTTAGCAGCAAGTTGTACCCTGGACACTTCCAAGCACAAGAATAGTTGCTTGAGCCGGGGTGGCACTTGGGCCACCAAAGTGTGCTACAGCTGGTGCCAGGGCTAGAGGACCAATGCAAGCAGTGCCTGTACCAGCTAGCACTGTTATCCTCTTATTCTAGAGTTCAAAGCAACTGAAGTGGCTGAGGCTGTTAAACCCCATCCCTGCAATGCTGACCCAGTTCAGTGCAGAAGTCTGTATGATCTCCAGCCCCAAAGTCTGCTGATGAAATGCCCATCATTCCCTGGAGCCTCCTTGGGGCTCTGGGCTTCATGATGCTGTTTCCAGGAAGGTGCCCCTTGGGAATCCACCCGCTCTTCTTGGCACGTGGGCACTGAGGTTTCGTGAAGAGAAATTTGCTGAAGATGGTGAGCCACAGAGCAAGTGTGGGTAAGCAGACTGCATAAACATGACAGCGAACAAAGAAGCATGTGTCTACTCTGAATTTCACTGACATTCCACAGATTAACTATCAAAAGTCTAGCAGTGCTGCAGCACAATTACACAAATCCAGAATATCTGGGTTTTAATGTTCTGCAGGAAAAGCAAATGGAACTGCTCTTCAAACTGAAGAAGCGTCACAGCACTGTTGGCTTTTAAGTGAATATATTCAATAGCAGGCACAGATTAAACTTTTTCAAAACATGACCTTCATCCCCAAATGATAAAAAAAGAATCCTGGTTTTCATTTTTCTTCCTTTTTTAAGTATATCCCCCCCAAATTGATAAAATAATAGCTATTGGCAGTCATACTAGAGTTACTTAGAATGCTTTTGTCAAGGGACTTGAATAAAGGCCATGGCACAAAGCTAGAAATTAGGCAGAAAATGTCAAAAGGCTGGCCTTAAGCCCATTAAACTTTATTTTTGTAGAGCTGACTTTCAGCTTTTCATAATAAAGTGTTTCCTTGAAGTTCTTAACTTGTCTGACAATTCCTGAGAGAAACTGAAACAAACTACAAAAGCATGTCACCTTTTGCTATATTCTAAGGTGAACGTCGTGCAGAAGTATATTGAAACCAACTGATCTTGTTACTTAAAAAATAACCAAGCCTATGAAAAGGCTAGAAGCAAGCTGGGAAAATTGCATTTTTAATAGTCTTATAAATAATTTTTTAAATTAAGAATGTTGCACAGGTGAGGAACCCTCTGACTTGATGTTCTTTCTGTACAGAAGCACGGCCAAGGCCAACTGCGAGCCACTGCATACAGACGGGAGTACCAGTGTCTGCTGAGTGACTGCTCCCCGCTGAGCCAGGCTGCTGCAGGCAGGCTCATAGATGCCTCTACCTCTGGAAACCCAATCTGCCACCTTCACTGCTTCCCCAGCTATTCCTGTCCAGAGCTGAGCAAGACCCTGATGCCATGACCACCAAGTGCTAATGCACTTAAACTTCTCCCACCACGCAGCCCCATGGGCAGAGTAACCACGTGCAAGAGCATTGGTTGAGTAAGCATTGCTTCATCAGCTGCCTCAATTTAATTTTAAACAGCCTTTTACTTCTATCAATCAACTGCATTTTCAAATTTGCTAGAAAGAGGAATTTTGGGGGTACATTTTGGTTTTTTTGGGAGGGAAATGAGGTTGTTGCTGTTGCTTTTCTTTAAAGAAAAATATATTTAAACTTTAGATTCCAGCCACACCAAGGTCCTTTCCTTCCCTGTTGTGCCCAGTATACTACAACCCATTCTCCCATTTATTCTTCCTCAGACAGCTCTGTCTGCGAACTGCAATAGCCAAAGCCGCTGGTATACTGAAAAGAACAGAACGTATACTGCATGCCACAGTCCATGACCTATTAATATTGTCTGCAAAACTCAACCCCTTCTGTCAATGCTGTCAATCAGCTTTGCTTTATGAAAAGAACTCACAACCCCACCAAAACCAAAGGTGTTATTCAAAATGGTTGGAACTCCATCAGTTACACTGAAATACAGTCAATGAAATTGGAGCTATGTCCTACCTGGTAGTGTGTATTACATGGTGTGTACTACCATGCATTTTATGATAGATAGTACTAATAACACTTCTCCAATTGCAGCTGCAATATTCATCTAACCAGGCAAACTCCTTTAGCCAGCCTATCGGGCAAAATAGTAAAGCCATTAGCTATTCATTTTACTCTGCCAAATATCCATCCTAAAATTAGTTAATGTTCCCTGTTGAATATTATAAAACTGATTAGTTTTCACCTTTCTGAAGATTCACCTTTGCTATCAGAGTAAACTACCTCACTCCTCAATAAACTGCAGTGCCAGGTGTGCAGATTTGGTTCACCAATGTCAGCAAATAGTGTGGAGTGAACAGACCCCTATCAACTGATAATGAAAGAATACTCTGATACTCTGCTTTTTGTGCAATATATTCTGTTGCTTTTTTTTTTTCCTCCAGTTCTTTGGCACAACTGAGGTAATGCCACGCTGTTTGTTGGCTGGAAAGTGCTGCTACTGATCTGTGCCGGCGACTGAAAGGTCCCCTTCCCTTTTCATTCCTCCCTCCCCAGGTGTTGCTGCAGAGGAGCATGTCACCTAGGGGTCTGCAAGCAGGTCACTATGCCCTGTCCTCTGCACCAGTTACACACAGCCAACAAAAGGCTGGACCAGCTCTTCAGATACTTCCTGTCTTCTCCCACCTGTGCCTGTGACATCCTGTCTACATCTTTAGGAAGTAAAGGGGAAGCAGATGGGTTTTTACCTTTCCCCTTCGCTCCTTGGAAGAGTCTGGGATACAATTAAAGACCAGGCTGCCCCTGCAGCAGCAATAGAGGCAGGCGCCATTCACAAAAGTTACCATGTTGACAGGAAAGACCTGGCTAGAAAACATAACAACTGCAGTTTGCCCAATAATAATATAATAATCTGATTTCAAATATTGAAACTGAATGTGGGTCAAACACTGCTTCTTAAAGGCATACCTTATAAATTTACAACCAGCTGTGAAAGGAAATAGTGCAACAGTCAGAAGTATTGTTTCTTTTTTCCTTTTATAGTCCAACAATTCCCTCTTGTGCTTTGCCATGCGTCATAACCAGGCCTCATAGCACTATCACATAACTGCCACAGACTGGGATATTTACTACAGCAAGGTGCAGCTTTGCTCAGGAGGAGAGAGCATTTGTCTTTGACAGCTTTACCCAAGAGCTGCTTCCCAGCTAGGCTCTGTGCCATCCTAAATGGAATTTCAAGAAGCATAAACTCATGTTAGAGTGCCGTATTTCAGTACTTCTCTGGGTAGCACCACGCACCGAGGTAAATCCCTCCTTGCTGTCGTTAGTTCTTCCCTGGTGAACTACATCTGGGTGACATCTGGGGTAACTGCAGCTTATTTGAGACCAGAATTGTGCTGTGTGACTTAATTTGCCTGCTGCAACCCACTGCCGAAGTAGGCTGGGTCCCCCCTTCTTTGAGCACAGCTTATTTTGCAGGTGTGCAGGTACTAAAGTGCATTTTGCTTCCTTTCCATTATTTACTTCTGTACTTACCATGCAGTCACCTCTAGAGCACGGAGAAGGACACCAGGAGGAACCCAAAGTCCAAAGACTAAGATACAGGACTTAGCAAACAGCAAGGGGGAATAACAAAGTACAAAACTATCCATTAACAAAGAAGTTGCACATCAAATGCCATGGAGAAGGTTGAATGTGTTTTTCCATCTGGGACCAAGGCAGAGTATTTGTTTGAGAAGGATGGCAACACAGGATTTAGTAGTAAGAACACCTTAAAAAAACAACCTGAGATTACTGTCAGTGATGTGAATTTATCATTAAATACTAATTTAAGCAAAGTATTGTCTGAATCATTAACAATTGGTTGCAAGAACAGATTAGGGACTCAGAAACACATGCAAAAAGCTGCTACAAATGATACTCTAGCAAAAGACATATTAAGCACTGTCGATCAGGGACCCTACGGGTTGTGTTTCTATTAAATATTAATGACTTCAGCAACACAAGTGAGGGAGCTGTGAGTGACATCAGTATGGGAATGATTACAAGTGCTTTGGCAGATAGGATTAGAATTCAAAGTGATCTTGATAAATTGGAAAATGGTCTGAAATCAAAGAGACAAAATTCAATAGAGACAAGTGCACATACAAATGAGAGAAAACAAATATTCAGATACCAGGATAGGCACCACCCGCTAGGTAGCAAGATTGAAAAAAGCAACAATAGTGACAGCCAAAACCAAACTGAACATGAGTTAATAATGTCATCTTGTCACAAAAGTAATATACTGGGATCAACAAAAGCTGGTGTAATGTGTTAGATATGCAAAGAAATGCTCCCAGCTCTCCCTGGGGCTGATAACACAGCAGGGCACCATGTCTCAGGAAAAGTCTGTGCATTGGAGAAAGTCCAGAGATGCCTGAGAGGTGCAAGACAGCGGTCTTGCAAGACAGCTGAAGAGGCCAGGATGGCAGGAAAGGTTGGCAGATGGCTGGGGGAGCACAGCCACTGCTGGTTAACGCTCAGATTGGTGCTCAGACCAATAGAGAACCTCTCATTCATGAATTTTGAGACAGATGTGACACAGTTCGTTACCTGCCAGACACAGTCTAATTATACCCAGTCCTGCCTCAGATGGCTCAGGGGACAGCATGGTGTCCTGAAGGGCTTTCTAGCTTTCAGGATTCCTCTTTCATTGCTTTACATCTATTTTGTGTCAACACGCATGCATCCAGGCCAGCAAAAGAAATCCAGAAGAGATTAAAAATTATCACTCGCCAATATGTTTCACCTCAAAAACTTTTCTTTTTGAGATCTGCCTTTTAGCCAGCTTTTAATCCATGCTAAAGTGCTTCACTGATGCTATGCAGTGGTATTTTGTAGTACCACACTGTGCAAGAGTGGGTCAAATCAATGCATTTCTACACACTCTTCATTAGCATCAGCTGCATGCAGCCTGTGCTTATGTACATGCACTAGGGAGATAAGCTGCACATTGCTTCCTATGCCATCTCACAGCAGCAAATGACATTGCCTGGCAGTGCTTCCCTGTCCTTTATCATACCTCCCGACCTGCCAGCACTATTGCAAGAGCTTGGTGAAGGCAGTGATCTTCAGCCCATTTTGTCCTGCGCTGGTGCCCCCAACCCATTCTGAAGAAATTTCTCCCAGTCTCCTGGATGTCAAATCCACATTACTGAAGTGCTGCTGAAGGTTCACTCCACCAGCACACAATTCAACTTCAAGCAAAATGGGTCTCTAGATTACCTTAGTGGGTTTTTGTTTGGTTTTGTGGGTGTTTTATGGGGGGGTGTGGGGTGTGTGTGTGTGAAGGGATGGGGGTTGTCTGGTTGTTTTGTTTTGGGGGGTTTATTTGTTGGGTTGTTTTTGTTTATGTGGGGTTTTTTTGTTTTGTTTGGGTTCTTTTTTAGTTTTGATGTAGAAGCTCAATAGGTTATGTTATTGAGGATGTGGGTATTTAAGGCCCTGAACTACTCCTGGCACCCCAAAGCCACAGAGAGAGAAATTACAGGTAAGATAAATGATGAAACACCAGCTATGCTAGCAAGAAATAAATTGGCCCAGGGAAAACGGTTTCCTGACAGAAAAGCAAGACAGAAAGGACATGTATTAGGAGAACATGCATTGAGAGAATTTAAGAACTACACATTAGCTGATCTGAAGAAACTTCCACATACCCCCATCCCTAATGACTGGAGATACCAGGGCAGGGTTGCTCCATGAACCATTTCTAACCAGGAATTATCAGGCCAGTTGGCAACAACTACAGTGATGCAGGATCAGTTATTTCCTTGAAGGGATGTATTTCAGAATGTACTATACACTACATAGACAGCATGTATGTGGCAACATTTTTCCTCCCATCATCCTTCCCTTTCTCTTCTTCCCAGAAAATCAGACAAGGAAGGAGATACTCTCCAAGCAACCAAGAGCATCCAGAACTGACCCATAAATTTCCTCAGTATTTCCTGTAACTGTTGGTTAATATATCACAGTATCGGAGCAGACAATTGTCCAGACTGTAGAACCTTTTGTAATCACAGACTGTTTGAAATAGTGCTTAACTTGCAGAGGAATATTCATCCTTTACTTTTAAATGCATGTAGCTGAGCAGCCAAAGGCAGCTCCCTTCACCACAAACATCTCTCATTTCACGTTTGAGCTAGGCTAGATTTTAAATTCCCATCTCTATGTGATATATAGTACATTGGTGTGGTGGTGCTGGTTTGGCCACCCTTTTTCCGCAAAAGATGTCACTGATTGAGCACTTGTTTTTTGGAGCTTTGTTCATTTTAAAAAAATTACTATACCTAAACATAAAAGCCACATTTGAAAATATAGATTTTTCTGTTTGAAGATTGAAGACATTGCCAAAATAAAGTCAGGTCATATTTCATAGCTGGATGTTTATAAAGTTCCCATCCATTTCTTGTTATTAGACTGTTAGTTCTTTGCACAGCACAGTATGCTCACTGCTTTCTTTTCCCTCTTCTTGCATGTAGGTACAAGGGAAGAAAGAGGAGTAGTTAGGAGAAATGTTTTAATACCTAATGGCCTAATATACTACTGAGCTACAAAAAGAAGGTAAGATATTATCATCATTCCCTTTTCTTGGGTGGTAGATCATGGCACAGTTTTGTCAGCACAGATCTGACAGCCATGTGAATTTCCCTGGACCTTCTGTTCTTTTCACTCCTTCCTCTGCACGTGCAAAGTTTTACTTGTGAGAAAGTCTAAAGACAGCAAACCCACATGAGAGCTAAAATCCAGGATGGTTAGTGGAGTTATATGAGCTTTTAAAAATAGAAACATTGCTCAGGGCACAGCTCTTTCCTGTTAACTGTCCTCCAGTTTGAATGCATTGTAAACACACATATTTAACATTAAAAAAGATTGAATCAGAAGCCAATCTCCACTCCAGTCCCCAACTGGACTGCTGCCTCAGCTGCACGACAGGTTCACATCAGCACATTTTCAAAGCCAGCACTTTACAATGTACTTTTTCTTATGTACCCACCAGAGGCAACAGGATGCTTACAGTAACTGCACATAATAATGCCACATAAAGTACATTTTCCTGTCTCGGTGAGGTATTTTTGTATTGGTGCAAGAAACTCCTGCAGATCCTTTTCTCATTTGTTCCTCATGGGTTGGCTATGTGAAAACTGTTTGTACCCTTGGGACACAGATGCTGGGAGTTACTATCCTCTGCCCACAAACAGCAAACCCATCTTCTGCAGGGTTTTACCAGACTATGACCATTGGTGTTCTTCCCAGTTGGGAAGCAACCACCCTGCTGCAGCTGTTGGACTTGACAGGCAGGCCTGGAGCTCAGGGCTATGTGTGTAACCCACCAGGATGCAGCAGGAACAAGGAAATGAGGGCACTTCCCAGCATTCAGCTGCAAAGGTGTTTTAAAAATCAGGCTCCTGTGGCTTTCTGTTGGCAAAGAGGGGAAATCAGAGGCAGTCAGGTGCACGGAGGCCTTTGCAGGAGCTGAGCATCAGCATCTGGATGGGGTGCGCTAACTTTTGAATCAACATACAGATTAGGCTTTCCAGCACAGCCTGGAAATCCAATTTGAGCTTCTCTTATCAAGAAATACAGGATAACGCACAAAATACAGCTGTCCCCAAATTAACCCGTAGGGGCATATTGTAAGTTTATAATTCACAGTAATCATCCAGAGCACATCTAGTTTTAAAAAAATCAGGTTTCACTGCAGTAGGGCTAGGTCTGAACCAGATAAACAAGAACAGAATTTCCTACATTCATTTTAGCATATGCATAAAAGATACCTTCCTTCACCTTTGCAAATAGGGGACAATGGTAATTTGTTATGTGCATTAAAATTATAATAATGCTTTTCAGTACCATCAGGATTATATTAGGAAGCTCTGTGTTCCCAAAGGGAATATTAAAGTGCAAGTCTAATAGCATGATTTGTTCTTCGGTAGAGCACTCTTGTGCAGCTTGGAACAAAATATTCGCAGCAGAAAATATCTGAGAGAGCCTGTGAGGTGGTTTTTTTTTACTGTACCAGTTCTGTGGGAAGGTGAAAGCTGCATTTTCTGATTTGTTGATGAGTTTTCTCAAACACTGGAGAAGTTTGAATCTGTAGGTAGGCGACCTGTTACCCAGGGAATCTGAAGTAACTCCCGTAAGAAGCTGCAGACAGGTAAGACCACAGACACACGATTGAGATGTCAGTTTTAGGGTGCTATCTTCCCTCAGAGCACCACCTGCCCTGCCGACAGCAATAACACCCTGCCAGTGCTTGCCTGACAGAGCAGTAAAGACAATGCTTGATGTCAGGATTAATTCAGAACTAATTATAACAGCAGTAAGGAAAGAAGAGTAGATTTGGCCAGCAGCAGGTGACCCACAGCAGCCCTGCAGCTCCCAGGAGGTGCTGGCTGAGCTCTTCTGAAGCAACCTGGCCGAGCCTTCTAGGAGATGCAAAGGGCTTTATCTGCAAAGATGTAATTGAATCCAGAAATTAGAAAAGATCCTGCTGGGTCTGTTCAGAGCACAGCATCACACAAAAACACACATCTGATTTTACTCCAACCTTTGCTGCTTAAACCATTTGTAAATTCCCTGTCAACTTGAGTAGATAGAGCAGGATACACAAAGAAGATGGTAAGCAACCCACCTATATACAGCCATAGCTGATTTTGGAAAGTGTGGTACTGGTATATGGCATTTTGTTACTGCAAAGTTAGACAGACCCAGAAAGATGGAGTTCACACAACCGATGATATAACACACATTATTGCAACCATCCACCATACATAAGTCTTTCCAATTTCCCTAAAAAGCTGAAATACTTTGTCACCGATTTCTTTCTTACTCCTCTCTGGATCACATTGCAATCTGATTTCCTTTAACCTGCTGAGGTAATTTCCCCCAGTCCTTCAATCCACTTCCGCCAAACCCCTCACATGTAGCAGCCCCATTTTTTGTACGGTTGGTTGTAGCACTCCCAGCATTGTGCCCTGCACTCATGAGGGAGACCTGCCACACAGCACATTTCAACATTACCTCCCATTCCTTCTCTCTCATCAGCCACATGAAGGTTTGAATGACAGGCCAACAGATGTATCTATATATGGCTTGATGTCAAAGACAGCTTCCCTTTTGCACAGCTGAGCTTAGACTCATCATTTAGCACAAACTGCTTCCAACCATGTGCAATGTTCAGGAGCAGGAACAGCCTTCAGGTGACCAGCCACCCCTAGAGAACTAAATCATTTCTAACCAATGTAAAACTGTATTCACCTTCTTCATTGATCTCTAAAACCCCATGTTTGTTTTTCTGGGAGATGAATCATGTAACCTTTTGTTAACTCTGCTGCTGCACTTCCCACCAAGCCCAAAATCAACACCTGAGCTTGCTTTGAATAATCCCTCGAGAATTCAAAAAGCCAAAGAACACACAAAATTGTCATTCCAGCCTGCACACAATGGACTCTGACTGGCAAGTCCTGTGCCAACAAGTCTCATTTTCAAGACTAACCATAGATTTTGCATGATAAAATACACTGTGCTGTTAGGATTGTTTCTGATTCTTTAAGCAAAATGGGATTTCTTTGCCATCTTTCTCAACTTTTTCTAAATTTACATTGAGTTTCTTTGCCGGTAACGGACCACTTCCATTTTTAATCTTACTTAACAGAGAAAATAAATTCCTGCCAAGCTTTGTGCTATTTCATTATATAGCTGAAACTGTGCTGGGAATACTTCTGCAACACCAGAACCACTTATTTTTTCTGCCTTTACAAAAATAATGGAAAGTAAGAGTCAACGAGGGTTCCAGACATCTGGCAGAAGAATGCCCAAAAGTAAGCTTGAAGCCCTGCCTGCAGTGGAGCAGTTGAGTGCTGATGCACACCATAGCTCCTCTGCAGATACTGAACACATTGGGCTTTTTCAGTTGCCTTTCCTGTAAAAGAGAGACATAAAGAGACAATGAAATGGCAGACAGTGCTACTAGCAGAATTCAAAAGGCAGACACTCCAGCACAGAGAGAACAATTAGAGGGCCAATTAACATGCAAGCAATATATCTCCTGACCAGAAATAAGGATGCTTGCTGAAAGTGAACTTTATTGACTCAGCATTTTCCCAGGTGATTTATTTTGGAGAGAAAAGAAGGTGCATCTGGTTTTTTCCTAGCAGATTTACTCTCTTTTTGTCATGTCTAGCTTGTTGGCCATTTCTCTATACTTTGATCATTTAAAACATGATACAAGACTCAGGAATACAGCATTCTTGTGTGTTTATCTCCAGTGACTAAGTACCCAAAAATCCAGAAGTAGTCATCGTCCACACTCTCTGTTGCTGAATATTTTCAAATACAGATTGTTTTTCTTTACATCTTTAAACCTTAAATTGTTAAACTTATGGGTGTGCTCTCAGTGCCAAACTTTGACTGGGACAGCTGGCACTACCAGTATATAAAGTGTCCTATGTACTCGTTAGAAGAAAAACCACCCAGAAATGGGTCTAAAAAAAAAAAGAAAAAAATAAATAAGTGCAAACAAATGATAAAATCATTTAATAAAAAAGTGACAAACTCATGGTAATAAAATTATTATTTTCTCCTAAAACTTATAATTAACTTTAATATTTCACTACAACATTTTACTGAAATCAGGGACATGACAGGTTTAAAAATTTATAGTGGGTTTTGGTTTTTTTTTTCCCTTTATAGTTAACAATAAAATATCCAAAACTTCCAGAGAGAGGACGAGAAGCCAGGCAGACATTCAAGCTTTGGAGAGGGCTCTTTTCTCTCACCCACTCACCCACTGGGCACATCTACCCCCAGAGCGGGGCCGTTATGACAGCCCATACCACATTGCTGCACCTCTGGGTGCAGAAGGGAAAGCATGTTTAGCATGTTTGCTAAACTGCATAAACTGCATAAAATTAACATGTCTGCATTTTCTCCAGATAACTGAAGTTAATAAACACAGATAATGGAGACAACTGCAAAAGCACTTTTGACACCTCAGTCCCCTACAATTATGCCTGCTCCTCACCCAGCAAATGCCTACCTGCACTTTTGTGATTAATATTAAAATCCACTCACATATGTAACCTGCATTTATGCCTGCAGAATCAAAGCATAGCTCACTTGTCTGCAGTAGGATGCACAGAATTGCTTTCCCAGAGCTACTCCCACACATAATGTTAGCAGACATCTAGTGCTGTCCCTGGGGCAGAGAACTGTCCGTTCTCTGCCTTGGCACTGATCCTTCCTGCAGGACCCACTTGTGTATCAACTTGGTTCTGCCGAGAGAACTTCTCATGCTTTTCATGAGGGTTGTCAATGGCTAGTTTGACATAAACTTGTTCCTACCAGCCTCAAAAGCTTTGGTAAGCAAAAGGCTAGAAATAACCTAAAATGAAATCAACTCTTCAGAGAAGATAGTACACAGAAATGTTTTTCACACACTCCCAAAAGCACCAGACACTGATACTGAAAGTGCTTTCTAAAGCTTCAGCTAAGACAACTGTTCTGCTCAGCACCACCAAGCCTCAGTGACCTAAAGGTTACAGAAAACAGCCCTGCACAGGCACCATCCTCCTTCTGCAACTCACACCAGAAAAGGAACTCTGGCACCCTCCTACCCAAGAGAAGGCTTGCAGAGCTAGAGGACATGGGTCAGCATCTGCAATTAACTGCACTGAGCCACTCTGGAAAACAAGGCATTTACATGAAATTAAAATGAATCGACCTATGACTATTTTGTCAAGATGGATCTCATCAAGATTGGTTTGCATAAATATTCTAATCAGTGCTTTCATCCTGCCCCTTTCCTTACAGTCAGCGATAAAGTTATGCTTTTCTAAGAAAATTATTCATGATGTTTATTCATAATGCTGTTTTGTTTTTTTTTTTTTCCAGGGAGCTATGATCCTCAGAAGAACTGAAGCACCAGGGTGAATACCAAAAGCAGGAGTGTGCCAGACAGGATGGGTGGCTGTGACTGGTAAGAGATGGAAGTGGCGGATGCTGAAGGAGCACAGGTGGTATAGCATTGTGAGAGTGTGGTAAGACCACACTCTTAAAAGTTCAGAGGGTGAATATAAGCCTGCAAAGACAGTTTATACAGAGATAGGTTACAGGCACTTGACCTTTTTAATTTATCCAAGGGAAGAGTAACAGCAAACTTCACTGTGTTCTTTAGTGCAATCACAGGGAAGTGATTCTGATACTGGGCAGCTCCTTAATTCAGAAAAGAAAATAAAAGTCATAATGAGAGCCAAAGGCTGGAAGATGAAAAAAAGAAATCCAGAGTAAGAATAAAGTTAATTAAGTAGTGAACAGATAACCTAATGTGGAGCAGATTCCTTATCATTTGAAGACTTAATTGATTATCCTTGAAGAGGTGCCCTACCTCAGAGGTTACAGGTTTCAGGGGAGTCCTGGGTAGGAGTGGGGTGCCACCACAGCCCTCCTTGGGTGCTCACCACCCTCAGCAGGGCCCTACACTGGGCTTTGGAATTAGGTTCAGCTCTCTACCCCAGTAAATTTCCCTTTGTTCCTTCTCTGTGCAACTAGGGGAACTGCAGGCTAAAGTTTCACAGGTGTTTATGAGCTGATTTGCAACTCCAGGTATTGGTGCCAAAATCACTTCCAAAAGTGGGTATTAGCAATCCAAACCATTTAACCGGCATTCCTGAATGAAGCAGCGTCCAAATGACTTTAAAAAGCTTTTGGGCTGCAGGTTGCTTTATGGAGTGGTAAAGCTCATGTCATCCACCCTAAAAAGCCCATGCCCTGCTGCCAGTTTGTCCCACGCTCTGGGAAGCAGGTAAGGACTTAATGCTGCCATCATCTTCTCAGTCTTTAACATGGACACTCTCACTTTGTAAAGACCTTAATAGTGCCAAGTATACAGACTCCTCTTACAGCCAGTGGTCATTGGAGCTTCCCAAAATAGCACAGACAGGGAGCTACAAACATCAAACAGTGAAAGTGCCTGAGAACACTTCCATATGATACTGAGATGTTTCAGATACTGAAATATTTAGCCTGGCAGAGTTTCTTTTACAGCAGGGACCATTTCAGACTACGCTGCATAGTACATAGGAGAAAAAGCAAAATAAGAAGCAATCTTGAGAAGTAATAAACTAGCCAGAGAAAGCTCACTTTATCAGCAGTTTAAGGTGGTGCCTTCTCCCATCCCCTTTTGCAACAATGAGAGTATTGGTCATTCCTGAGTGTCCCCATAAGCATCAATGAGATATTAAGACCCTGCAGAGCAGCCCAACCTGCTCTGATGGATGAAAAAGCCCTGTCTGGTGCCCTACCAATGCTTTTGATTGCCCACTGCAGTGCTTGCTCTTGGTTAAGAGGCAAACTAGCTGGAGATCAAGGAGAAAAGCAGAGGCTGTGGGGACCACTGTCATACATTACTGATGTTGATGCCACATTAAAAGCTGCAGAAAAGCAAAGAAAAAATTTCAGTGTGACAGAATACAAGGCAAGAAGCACATTTTACTGAGCAAAACATAGGGGAAGTGCCGTGAGTCAGTGCGACATCAATGGAAATGGGAAGTATTCTCCAGGGAAACTGCGGAATGCTTCCTATGCTGCATGCTGGGGAGTAGTTCTCCATTCTGCGGGTAGGAGACACACCATTGCGATGACTGGGGAATTCACAGGGTGAACAGAAAATTGAGGAAAATTTAGGGATGAAAGATAAATAAAGCACTGAGGAAGACAACCATGGGGGGAGGGGGAGAAAAGGGGTAATAATAAGCAAAACAGATTGAATATTAATGCCTTGCACAAGACAAATATGTAAACACTTCTCTGTGTGAATTAGATGTTTTGGAGAAACATGGAGGGCTGCCACTTCCAGAGTAGAACAGTGCAGCTGAAGAAGGAGCAGACATTCCTGAGCTAAAGCAGCCAACCCTGCCTACAGTCCCATATTTACCACCAAAGGCACACCGAAAGCAAAAATGGCAAAATCAGAGGCTAAATAAAAGGGGGCTGAAAAAACCCACAAATCTAACAGGTGGACCACAATGAAAGAGCAGAACCTGCTGTGCAGCACCTCAGCACACAACCAGTTGTGCTGAAGAGCAACAAATAGGAGCTATAATAAAAGCGGACTCAGCTGTTGTTAGCATGGGGCTGAAAGAAAGTCATATTTCAAAACAGACTGAAGACAAACAGAAAACTAAAGTCTTCCTAAGTTAAACTAGGAAGTCACCTCCACCCCCAAAGCAAACAATCTTTGACCAGGCACAAATTCATACAGGCATATGTGGTGGTACTTCATAAAACCTCATTATCTTGTTTGGGAAAGGAATGATAGGAAACAAAATTATGAAAGGGCACACCAGCTTGTCTAATTTAAAAAAAAAACCCTAAAATAATCTGTTAGTAAAGCAGCAGATCATTCCATATGACACTTACCTGAAGGTCTGTTCATCAACAAGGACCCAAAAGGTTCCAGCGAGTGGGTACTGGGCACAAAAGACATACACAGCACACCTGCATTCCTGCTAGACTGGATCAGACAGCACTGCCTGGTGCAAAACCTGCCAAAAATACCACCAAAGTG
>WTXV02046786.1:0-10662 GCA_009823435.2 Nymphicus hollandicus | reverse complement strand
ACTGCCAGACTGGAGGAGGGCTTACCCTATTTTGGCTGAGATGGGGGCTGAGAGCAAATTCATGCTGATTGAGTAAAGAGGTGGCAGTTTTCCTGCTATGCTGGACTTTCCAGGTTAATATGGTGGAGCTCCTTACTGCTTCAGTGCTGCAGGCTGGGTGTTAGAGCAGCTAAAGCTTGCAGGGCTGTGGGGAAGGAGCAGAGCTGTGACAGTTACTAGAGCTGAGCTCAGTGTGTGTTCCTCCTATATGTGATACCTGAGCACTGAGAAAACTCTGCTAGTGAAAGGGAGAGAAATTCAGTTCCACTGCATTTTGTTCTGCTCGGCTTTCCAACTCTAATGAATGAAAATTCAAGTGGGGAAACACTAATTGGGTTTGACACCACAAACACAGCAGTAATGGAAGCAGGTTTCTCTGCTAGGCAATCTGATGATCTAACAAGCTGTCTCAATGAGATTAGCTACTTTAAGGTCTTGTGACATTATTCATTAGTTTTCTAACACTAATCTTTATAGTACACTTCCCAGTTTGATGCTGTATCCTAGCAGTTTGATGCTCCCTAGCTGTAGGCTCTGTTCTTTTATGCCCAAGACAATGTTTCTTGTTAATTCGTTGACAATAAGCAGCACTTCACCCTTCTCACAATATCTCTGAGGATGCTCATTTCACATCGATGTCATTTTACTGTCAGTAGCAAGGTGACCAGATGAGTTGATCAAGAAGGCTTCAGTATTCATAAAGGGGTATCCGGGAAATTTGTCAGTGCTGAAATTAGTTCTGTGCAAGAGAAGTGGTCAAATACGATTGTATTTTCAGGCACGGACAAACTGCAGGAGGATAACAGTTGATTGCCCAAGGGGAAGTATCAAAATCCTGTGACTATCAAGGTCTTTGTTCAGGCCAGTGCAGCAATTTGGAAAAGGCAAATGGATGAGTGCGTCTGCAGCTCCATGGCAAGAAAAGAATAATAGGATTAATGTATGTGTCTGTAAAGAATACTGGATATTCTTAGGCACCATTAGGATTGCAGCAAAGCATCCTCTGTATACGGTCAGATTTTAAAGTCATCTACAATCCTCCTTGTGACTATTCTTACTGCTTTTGGTGATAACGCCTTAGCAGTGGGAAAAACTCTTACTCTTGAAACTAAGTATATTGCTTTCGCATCAATCTAAAATAAAAGTAGGTTGCTGACCTAGAATAACTGCATTTAACTGAAAGGGCAAATAGTTTCAGTTGCAGGGACATGGGAGCTGCAGAGAGAAAAAGTGCTGCGCTACTCCTTTGCTCATCACAGAATTATAACGTGGAGGAAAAAGTATTTGCTACGCATAAGTACAGATCAACAAACACAATGCATGTAGCTGTTTGTCTTAGCAGCTTCACACATTTCTGCTTTTATAATGACTCATGAATGTAAATACCAATTGCCATCTCTCAAGACTCAACCGCTATTTGTTGTCATTCGTTGTGCAAATAAACACTTTGAGCGTCTTCGGAAAAGCTGTTCACAAACGGGAGCATCTCTCAGTTTGGAAATACTTTGTCCTATACTGTTTTATTTAGGTTAGACCTATAAATAGAAATCAGCTGCTAAGGAATTAGTCTGCTGTGCTAAATCGTACTGGTTTATTTTGCTACCCGGCTCATCCTGGTAAGGCTGAAAAATAGTTAATAGGCTGTCTGCAAGATCTTATAAGACAGCATTTGGAAATCCTGCAGTCATATTAGTCATTAGCCATGGCAATATTCTGCCATAAGGCAATGAGTCAGACGATTGATTAGAGAACCTCATCATGATATACCCTCCGGCATGAATATGGAGAGAGGGAAAGGAAAAGGAGAAAGGAAACTACATGGGACACAGGACAGAGAATGGAGGAATAGAAGGGCAAAGAAAGTCTGAAAGCTTCATTTTTTAGAGCTAAATGGTACTGGGGATAATGAAGAAGAGGTAGGCAGCATAAATCATGGATCTGGAGGGCCCCAGGGTGTGCTGCCCTCATGCTTTGTGAGTGAATTCCAGTATTCCTGGAAAACCAAATTTTTCTTGTACTCTTAGCATGGCATCTTGCTCTAGACATGAGGCAGCTGCCAGTCACCTCCCTTACAGGTGTTATCCAGAAGAGTGGCATTGAAACGCTGTCTGGTTTTAATTCTGACCATTTTCTCAGGTGGATACATATGGCTTTACCAGCTATCATCGTGTTTGCTGAGGAGCATCAGCAAAACAACCAAGAGTACATAGAAGCTGACAAAAGGCCCACAGGGGACACTGGAGAACTGCTCACCCCTGAAAATAAA
This sequence comes from Nymphicus hollandicus, assembly GCA_009823435.2. NCBI lineage: Eukaryota > Metazoa > Chordata > Aves > Psittaciformes > Cacatuidae > Nymphicus > Nymphicus hollandicus. The sequence continues at coordinate 8,357 of WTXV02046786.1, read as the reverse complement.
ATGCTGGGCACTGCAATTAAAAGGAAAGAGCTTTGCTGCGCAGGGGTTTGTGATGCTTGTACTGGTGGCCATGCTATGAGTCCCCTGCTGCTGTTTTGGAAATAAGCACACCACTTTTGGCTGCGATGCTTAGGTATACAAGGCTGGGCACCTGCCCCATCCCTGTGGTCAATCTTAAAAGCTGCCAGCTCCTGGGAGGAGAAAGACAGGATGCAGAAAACGCAAGTATGGTAAAAACAATGAGAATGATAGACATGAGAAGAAATCATTTGTACAGCTAAGATTTTACTGCATTACCTGGGTTTTTTCCCCCTAAATTCATGTCCCTAATGTGCGCTTCCCTCCATTGCAGGCTGTGATGGCTTAAGGACCTTATTTGCAGTATTTCCAAATGTCTGGGTCTATCTTGATTTTTCCTGAATCAAGTTAATGTAGGTCATCAAATGATGCACAGTTCTACCAAAAATTGGTGAGCTTTGTAATTCTACTCCTGCAAATGCATTGGCCCATCTGTCCAATATCCTTGTATTATAAACAGGCAGAGGTGCTTGTGCCTTCAATGCAGGTGAGACGTTCTCCATGCAGGCTCTATCTTTATGGGCTTCACTGGCTTTCTTGCTTCGTAAGGCTCATCTTTTTTCCGTGAGGTGTTTCAGGGAAGAGATTCCCAGTGTTGTTCATAGGAGAGTGATTACAGTTGCCATACAGGGAAGAGCTGATCTGTTGGGGTTTTTTTGGCTCATTTACTAAGCATATTTGTATGAAAATACTCTGCCTGTGATAAACACTACACTGCTTTATAAATCAAAATGAGTAGTTTATTGTTTGTGCTTTTAAAACCTGTGTTAATCGATACCAAGCATTTTGAAGGAATACACAGAGACGATGCTATTGGCATACGAGCTTGCTGCCAAGATCAATGTAGTGTTCCCATCATCTTCGTGAAGCTATTTTCAGGCTGGGATGTAGGATGTTACATTTTTTGCAGAGTGCCATTACGTAAACTCACAGTGATGGATAGTTCTTTCCCCTGCGTTACAATAGCCATAAGAAAGAGCAGAAGAAGCAGGTGTGAAGAACAAACAAAAGCACTGGGAGATGGGTTGAATTGTTCAACATTATCCATTAAATAAAAGGTAGAATCAGGATCGGATGTTTGAAGCTCTGGCTCCCGCCTAATGATGCTGCTTCGCATGCAGCTTCCCCAGGTGATGCATGGCTCATCCTTCTTGGGCTGTGGAGATCTCATATAGCGTGCAACAACAAAATCAATCTGAAGAGCAAGCTTCAGCAGATTACTCCCCACTACCGCTAATTACTTTTCATAGTGGCATCTTGCCTTTCCCTCTGCCCCATCTCCAAGTTTATGAAGCACTTCCCTTTGCTGGCATTTTCTTTTAGGAAGCTCTCCTGACACTGACAGAAAAGGCAAGATAGGGAGAAGGCTTCTTTGCTTCACATACTCATCTACGCAGTGGATCACAGGGCCATGTAATAGAGTTACAGGTTTGAAACAAGGCTCCTGTTTGCCATGCCCATCTCACTTTCAGATTGTTTAATAAGCCTTTTCTTCTTCATGAGGCATCTTGGAAGGCCTGTGTCTAGCTCCTCTTTAGGGGAATGTGGTGATATAAACACATTTAATTATCTTGAACAGCTAGAATTTCAAGACACAAGTATTACAATAAACAAAAATACTGTCGAAAGCCACACAACATAAGGATACTGCCATATGTCATTAAAATACATTTATCTTTTAATTGTCGTATTAATCAGTTGATCCTGTGGGCTGTAAAATTCTCACGAGCCTGGTCTGCATTAGGAATGGGCCGTAAAATCATAATTGCAAACCTCCATGCCACTTACTAAACTGTGACTAATTTTACCTATTCTCACATTATTATCAACCTTCTCCAGTTGTTTTTAAGTCTCTGTACAAAGATCAGCTCGACTGGTTTATTATGTTTGTGTCTTACTCTGATGCCTCATTTCTTTTGTGTAAGTGCTGTTACTAATAGTCAAGCACATGAAGAAGTCCAAGGACTGCACCACTGTCTTTAGAGTACAATTATTCCTTGATAATATTGGAAAATGATTAATGTGTCTAAATGCAGAAACTATTTTACATGTAAAAACAATCAAGATTAACGGCTACTGTGGCTCATTATTCACTGTATTTTAAGGCAGTTTATCTTCAACATAAACCATCAACAACAAGAATAGAGGTTAGGGTCATTGTCCAACCTTCCAAGAGCATATAGGACACCTCTTATGCCGGTCAAAGGACTTTCTGTGTGCGTGCATTCAATTGACTCCCAACAGGATTGCTCTGAAATTTCTTGATGAGCATGTAAATGTAACTGAGGAGCATCATCTGATCCCTTGTGAAAGCCTGACGCTCTCTGCCCAAAATGTCAGGAGGCTTTGAATGTGAACTTACATATCCTATAGATAGCTTAGTCCAGTGCTTTTGACCCCCAGCATCAGCAGCAGAAGATGAAGCACTGCAATAGCCACAGAAAGCAGCTGAGTCTTGAGAAAAACAGATTTCAGGAGCACTCCATCTATTTACACAGTTTCACCATTTGCCCTTAGATACTCTATTCGTGCATTACAAGCGGATTGAAGCTGGAATAGCACTGGAGTTGTCAGGGTTTTTGAATGCTGAGCAAAGGAACTTTATTAGGATCAGGAAAGTAATGTTATTCTGAGACCTACTCTTTCTGCATCTGTCTCTCTTTCTTCTACCTCTGCTATTTGTCCAATTTCTGCCAAGAGCCTGCCTGCCCTCTAAAGCCTGCTTTCTAGGTTCGGATTTAAAGAAACAATAGGAGTGGTTACACTTTTTGCTTTATAATGTACACCTAATAATATTTAGTACATAGCGTGCAAGACAACATTAAAGAGAATGGAAGGACCAATTTTCAGTTCCTTCAGGTTTTATTTGCTTGCTTGCTCGTTTGTTTGTTTTCCACTACAGAACATTCTCTGATGTTAGAAAGTTTCTTAAGTCAGATAACTGAAATGCTGGTGGGTAGAGAAAGCAGCCTTGGAATGGGGTCTTAATTGAACGTAGCAGGGTGATCAGATTGGATCAGGCCTTAGATGCGGCGCTGAGAAAAAACGTTTCCAAGTTGTTTGCCCTGTGGGACCACACAGTTGCCATACTCATCAAGAAGTGTTTCAGGGACTTATTTAACGTAATGAATTAAATCATTAAATTGCACAGGGATTTTCAGTGACACTGGAAATGGATTAGAAATTTGAAACATACTGCATTCAAAAGAAAACAAACTGAGTTTGAAAGAGAACAGTCTTTTCTCACAACAAAGCCGATTTTCCTATCTGTTCCAGCAGCAGATCAGCAGTAAGAGTTAACATAAAGGCAACACATAGGTAAATGGCTCTGGCAAACGAATCTTCAACTTTCTAGGTGTTCCATGCTTGGTTTAAGCAAATATGTCATTCATAGCCTGCTTTCCATTGATTCAGGCATGGCAGAGTGTGCTTTTGTCCCATTTGAGACTATATCTCTATTTGGATTATGTGTGTATTTACATAGATATTGGTTCTGTTTTACTAACGGGGAGAGGCATAAAAGGGAACTTCCTGTGGAATGGCAGGAAATAAATGTTTTATAGGCACACGTTCCCCGTAATCTTAAGGTCAAGTTCACTGCTCAGCAAACGGGGTGGCAGTAGCCACACTTTTTAATTAACCCATTTTTTTCCCCCCATGGCTGCCTTACTGCCTTTACACTTGGTTGCGGGAATCCACTTTCTGTTGGCAGCACAGGTACTGAGACATGTAGAGCTTGTGCGTACTGCAGCCTGTACCAGGGCTTCCTGAGCAATGCCCTTCAGTGCTAGGCTGTGCCGTGCCTCCACGATGTCTCTTAAAGTCTTCTAGGCTCTGGTTTATTGTATTACCTTTGTCAGTCTGAAGCGCAGTAATTTATATTTGCCACGACTGCCCTCCGTCTGGTGTGGGCAACCTTGGGCTTTGGTGTCTTGTCTTTTTTATCAGTGGAGGAGTCCGGTGTTTTGAATAATTAAACCGACATAAATAGTTGATCTTGGTGATACAGCATATAGCACTACGATGTCTTACAGAAAAGCCGCGTAATTTTACTTCTGCTGTCTCATTTGCTCGAACTAGATTAAAAAACTGTTGTCATGAAAAATTAAAGATGATAATAATAGGCATTATTATCCTGTTTACTACACGCTGCTAATATGGGGAGATTTAGATTTCTCCCGAGGAATGGTTTGATGTATATTTGTTTTCAATTAAATTTGCATATGCCACTTTAAAGAGAAAGATACTCCATTTGCTTTCAGGAGGGCATAAAAGTTCCATACTTCTTCCCCTTTACTGCAGCACTGCAGGAGAGCCCTGTATTGTGCATCATAAAGAGATTGGGAAGCTGGGTAATTAATCATGAGCCTTTATGTAATAGAAAAGTTTAAAATTCATTAGCTTTATATCGGAGTGAGTGTTATGAGAGAGAACATGTTGTGAATGAGAGGGAGAGCCATATAATTAAGGAAGTGTGTAAATAATAATGAAAGTCATTAGTGCCATTCAGTTTGTGAGAATGTCATAATGTAATTGGAGCATTAAAGTGAAATTTGCGATGACAAACATTAACGATACAAAAGAGACAAAATGTGGTTATCTTTAGCCTGACAGATAATGTCAGCTTCCTTGCGAGACCCAGATGGTGCACAGGAAAACGTTATGAACAGTTTTAATATTTTTATGGTACGATATTTGGGAATACAGCATCACAACCACACGGAGAGGGTTTGTATTCCTGAACCAGTAGTGCCTTGCAGAGTACAGAGATCAGTGCTGAGCAATCGAAGCGATAGGTAGGGGAAGTCTCGTCACCGATGCAAGGTTGTTGTTGCAATAAAGGTGAGGTGCGGTGTAGCTGTTTTCTGTCTGTCTGTCTCTCTGGATATGCACTTTGAATCTTTCTTAAGATACAATAACATAAGAGAGGGGGAGGGAGGGAAGGAAGAAGATGATTTAACAATTATGTAAGAAATTATACGATGCTAAAATTGTACCGTGTTCTGCTCTTTCAATGAAGGGACTTTCTTCAGGATTGCACATTGCAAAGGCTGTAATTTTAGGGCGTGAAAAAATGTAGATTCCAAACAAAGGAATATTTAAATATGTCTAGTGGATAAGGCAACGTGAAACAAAAAGAAGTCAGCTGGGAAAAAATGGGGGGAATTGTATTATTTTAAGGACAGTGATGAGTAATAACTATGCTTAAGAATCCAAGACCTGGAAGGTCCAAGACCCCAAAGTGCTGGAAGTTTCAGTATCTGTCTTTGTGTTCTGTCATTGAAGTACAGCGTTCTGGGGTTTCCTACTGCCCCCATCACTTCATGTTGAATGCACCTCATCTGTACATGAGCAGTCATTCACTCTTTACTGTCTCTTTTCTGCAGCTCACTAAACCAACACAAGAGCTGATTCCAAAGTGTTCAAGAGAAACACTGCGAATTGCTAAAACTGCACCATAGCACAATCCCCGCACCTTATCAAACGATTACTGCAGTAGGATTTTAACCCATAGCTCTTTGGAAGATCCCTAAGACTTCCCAATCACATGGCAAAGGCCACATTTTGCTACTTTTATCACTGAGACAACTTGAGAGGGTTTTCAAGTGACACATAGCAAGAATTATTCTCTGATTACTGTTGGGCTCTTTTGGTAGCAGAGTCACACTGACTATGCTGAATTATGGCCTATGTGTGTGCCTTTTCTGGTCACATTTGCTGAGCATAATCTAAACTAATGTGACAATACATAAGATGGAGAAAGAGGCTGCCATTGCCTCCAGGAATTTGTACAGGGCTGGTTTTGGAAAGCATGGTTTAGCACAGGTTTGGGTTTTTGGTTTGGGTTGGGTTTTTGTAGGTTGCTCCCGTTCTTTGGCACATCTGCACGCTCTTTTCCACATAAAGCACCACATGGCCTTAAAGAGGGCAACGACTTCATTTAACGTGGATTGTGAGGGGAACTGATTAGCCAGAATACTGTGATGGTTTTCACTCCCTCTGCTGTGGATGGTCTTATCTCCTCCTGAGCAGCATTCGTGATCAGTGCTTGTCTGCTCTCTAGGTGTACCAGGAGGAAAGCTAGGTTTTTATACTTTGCTTCAGACAAAGGGCTGCAATAAAGGCTTTTCCTGGTAAAATCCTGATGGGAAACTGCTTTGTGCTAGTGAAGTTGTTTGTGATTCTTATGGCTCCTATTGCAGAGGAGCGTAACTACCCTCTTGCAGATGCTGTGTTTGTCATATATCTCCTTAGAGCCACTCATACTTGTAAGCCAAGCAATTCCTGGGCTCTTGGGTGACCCTGAGCCGCTGGATTATTAAAGCTCATAAATCCTATTGAAAGACTTTGGAATTTCCTCAGCCTGATTTCTTCCCTGCAGTGCTCCAATATGTGTAGGTAGTGCACATTCCCCACAGTGAATCACAGATGTCAAGATAACCAAGATAGCCTGGGACTCTCCCTCCTCCTCTTTTTATCACCGTCTTCTCTCTGGCCCATTCTAACACCACGTCTCACAACATTCTCGCTGACTTTCTTCTCTTACTGCTCTTCCTCACCACTGCTTGTTTCTGTCTCTTTGCCCTAACGTGCACATTGTATATATGTATTATAAAAACCCCTGTGATGCTAAGTTCCTACGTTAGAGATGTGCTTCTGTCCAGAGCAACTGAGAACTGCCCACTGCCTGAGTTTCCCAACCTCTTTGAACGCTGTCTGCCATATGACTGAGTCAGAAGGGTACCAGGCTGAGCCCTCTGCGTGGCATTTGAATGACTTCAGAACATCCTTTCTTGAGCTGCCAGCCACCCTTCAGCCCATGAATCAGTCCACTGCCCCTCCAGCACCCTGACCTGGAAGTCCCCCAGCCCTCCTGCCTATAAAATAAAGGAAGGAAAAGGCTACAACATGAGACCCTCTGCACCAATGCTATAGCTCTCAAAGCTAGAGTTGCAGTTCTTGCTCATCTTCCTGTGAGAGTCACAGCTTGAGAAGGAGCTAGTTTCTGGTCTGAGAGGGGGGGAGTCAGACAACCCTTATTTTTGTGCGGTGAGGAAGTCCACACTGGAATATCCTTTTCAAGAGACACAGATTATGGCACATCAAACACGTCAGGATTTCTGAAAGAAGGGAAGAGGGGATCTGAAATGTCAAACAGGAAGAAATGATGCTTTCCCACTAAAGTGGGGGAAAAACACCTTCCTCAGCCCCTCTAGCAACAGATTATGTTTTTAAAGCATTATTCATTGATCTTCCTCTAAAGAGACAGTCTTAGATTTAAGTGCCTGATCTTAATCCTAATGAAGTCCATTGCAAGATTCTCGCTGACTTCAGTGGGAACAGCAGAAAGCTGCTTTTTTCTTCTTTTATCAAATCTGAGCTACCAGTAGAAGCTGTACACAAATTGCTCGGTTAATTTTCCTTTATTGGTAATGCTATAGCTGGAATAAATATTTGGGCTCTTCCCGAGAAGTGCTTGAAACTACAGCAATTTGGCTATATTTACGTATTGTAAAGTGCCGTTCCAGATAAAGCACAGCATTTTTAAGTTCCTCTGCAAATTATTCCCGGTTATTTTGTTTGCGACACGTGGGACATAAAAATGGGATAAAGTTTCAAAAACATAAAAAAACAAACAACTAAGACTGATCTCTTTTACAGATGATAAAATACCTCAACAGTTAGCTTATTACACCGTTGTACTTCAATCTGAATCATTCCATAACTCCAAAACACAATACACTTTATGCGCTAGCTTTGCCTCACTGAAAAATGACTAGAGGTAGAAGAAATGTGCAGCCACTCATGCAAGCTTTTATTAATGTGTTCAGTAACACCACATGCCTTCTATTACAAAACCTCCTGTGACTGTAGAACTGCATGAAGTTCCCTATGGTTGTCTGACATCCCCTACAAAACCTGATGTTGGTTTTTGAGAGCCCACTAAGGTTTCCTTGATTTCTAAGTGAAATTGAGATAACATAGTTAGGAAGTGTGCTCACAGTGAACAAGTAATATAGTCTGTTGTTGTCATGCTTTGTAAATACCTTGAGCTAAAGGGTTTGGTGCTGCCTATTGGAATTCTCCGTCCTTGTTCAGCTTGGAGGAGAGAAGGCTCTGGGGAGACCTTATAACAGTGTTCCAGTACCTAAAGGGGGCCAACAGGAAAGCTGGAGAAGGGCTTCTGACAAGGGCATGTAGGGACAGGACAAGGGGGAATGGCTTTAAACTGACAGAGGGGAGATTTAGATTAGACATTAGGAAGAAATTCTTTACTA
>WTXV02046785.1:9660-30594 GCA_009823435.2 Nymphicus hollandicus | reverse complement strand
TTGTTTTTTCCTTCCACCCCAAAAAAAATTTTATTAAAATTTTTTTTTAAAAAAAATAAATCTACAAAAAAAAAAAAAACAAAAAAAAAAACCCCCCCCCAACGATGAGGGGGTGTGGCGAGGGGGGGGGGGGGGGGGGGGGGGGAGGTGGGTAGCGGTGCCGCCATCGGTCTCCGCCCCGGAGGGAGGGAGAACTACACTTCCCGGAGGGCTGCGGCAGGCATACCGCCGGCGGCCCCCGGCTCTGCGGCGGGTCCCGCGGCGAGGCTGGTGTTCAGGCCAGGCTTCTCCTGCCTCCGGCCGGCCGTGGAAGCATCTGTAGGCTCTGACCCAGCGCACAGGCTGCCCCAAGCTCTGAGCCCTAATTGTAACCCCAGTTAAACCGTTGCCTCGTCCTCGAGTCCAAGCTCGCTGGTGTACCTGACTGCTGTGTTAACTTGTTACAGAGATACTAGGATTCCAGCTGAGCAGCTGTGTAACGGCTTGAGCATTAAAATAACAAAACAAAAAAACCCCAACCCAACAAATGAAGTTTTCTGCTATTGTTTGCCTTGTTTTGCCCCTTGAGTTCTGGCGTCTGAACTGAGGCTTTCTGGTCACTGGGACACTGCATGGTGTACTGAGCCTGTGATCCAGAGCCACCCCAAACCTGAAGAAGCAGTCCCTCTAATCCTTGGAGCAACATCGGGTTGCCTCTTCTTTTCATTTCGACACACAGCAGAAGAGGTTGAATGCTTTTGATGTGAAACCAAGCTGCGCATCATAGTGTCCCCCTCACTGCCCCCCCAGGTCCCTTGAAATGAGGCCTCTCCTTGCTCTAAAGATGCATGTACCCCAGTGAACAATTCTGTAAACCCAGCCTGTGTTTCAAGATCACGGTGAAACCTGAAGCTAGGCATGTTTCATGTTGCTGCATGTTCCTTTTTATTCCTGCAACCCTATTCACAAGAGTTTCCCATGACTTAATCTCTCTTACATGCAATTGTTAGGGCTAAAGGCTTTGTCATGGGATTTTCCCCCTGAATCACAGACCTTCCTCTTGGAGGGGTATGCTTTCTGGATGGCAGAGACAAAGCACTTTTAGAAGGTTGTTTTTTTTCCTATAAGTTTGTATGCTTTTCAGTTGTTGAAGACCAGGCAGTTTGCACACTGCTTCCTATTTGCCTGTCCAAAACCGATGAATCAGTTCTTGCAACTCTGCCCCTGGAGTAACAATAATAAAGAAGCAGGGATAATCAGTATGTTAAACAGGAGGCATCAGCTAATAAAGTGTAAGGAATAGCTTGCTATGAGCTTGCCTAGGTTGTCTTCTGTAATCCCCTCCCCCACCTTTGCCTCCAAATTCTTGAAGAAGGTGGTGAGGCGCCTCATACCGCCTTTGGCACTATCCTGGGGCCATAAAGCTGGCTTTAAAAGCCAGTTGGGGGTTTCCCTGGTGAAAGGAAATATTGAGTGGCAAAGAGCCAACATAACTCACTTAGGCAACCCTCTGTTGCAACATGAGTGGAGGAAGGAGATTAGACAGAGCCCTGATGCTGATTCAGGAAGGCCAGAATCCTTTTAACCAGCAAATTAAAGTTATAGCTGCATCTTTTCCTTCCACTAGATTACCCCACACTACCCATTCTACTTTATATCACTTAAGAAGCAGAGTTCTCAGCTTCTGACCAGGATAAGCACAAGTTCCCTGCCTAAACACTTAAGAACTTCCTTATTTTAGCACAGAACTCAAAATACACATTTCTGTCTGCTTTTTCCACTATGGCTGTACTGTACTCCTGGATGAATATGAACATGCATATTGAGTGGAAGTCTGTCAAAAAAACAGTTGTGAATAGAACTGAATAATATATATAAACCCATTTATATAGCACATAAGCTTATGATGCTTTAAACTGATTAACCAGCTAGATAAAAGTACTTCTTTACACAGCAAACAGAGAACTCTGGGAGTTTACTGCCACCGGACACAGTAAGGCAGAGACTGCAGCAAGTTCAAAAAAGGATTAGACAGATTTATGTCTCATAAAGAGCTACTAAAGGGATGTATTCTCTACCATCCCTAATCTAACAGCGTAGGATATGGGGATGTATGAGAGGAGCAAAGCACAGAAAAAGGCCAAGTTCACATATCCTCCCTAAGAAGCACCTCCTCCTGCCATTCTGAGACAGAATCATGAACTAAGTGAACCCATGGTCCGGCCCAGCAGGGCTTTTCTTTCTTTCATGTTGTCTAATAAGTCACAATTTTGACCCCCAAAACCTCACAATTAAATTAAGATTTTTAAGTAAAACTTCATTGGTTAAAGTAAAGGCAGATGATCTATGTACTAAACCAACTATCCTGACTAATTGCCATAATTACTTACCAGGCAAAATGCCAGGTTACTGTTTTTCCTAGTATGTGATGATTCCTAAGTGATTCTCTGAGACATCCTGATGGGTTTATTGCTAAACCAGAGTGATGCACACCAAGGAAACACTACCTTTTATACTACCCAATGTCACAAAGTGTCTTATGCAATAATTACTGGCAGGGTTGTACTTCTGAGAACCAGAAACACTTTGGGTATATAAATAAACTGGGTTCGGTGATCAGGCAGTAGTTTATGTCAGTGTGACTAAAAAAGCGATAGAACTCACAAGGTGATTTTGCATTATGTGCTTGTATTTGCAGTGATGTCAACACATCCCAACGAGGTGTTTATTCTCTCTGGAACTGTAAATGTTATAATTCAGGCAAATGGAAATCTGTTCCTCTGAGAGCCTGCTTGAAATAAGAATAAATCTTGCAACCTGTTGGTATCATGACTCAGAATTCTGATGAAATTGCTCCGTTATCTGTTCGTGGAGTAATTGCAGACTCAGAGCCTTTGAGATCAGTTCCTTCATGGATGAGAAAACAGGGATGCAGTTAAGATATTTTCTTGTGCGTTTTCCAAATGCACCCAGATACCAATTGCTTTAATAGAGATGCTAACTCTATTCTTAGTATCTTTAGGGAAGGATTGTACAACTACAGCTGCTCTTTCAATCCCTTCATTTAATATTTTTTTTTTAGAAACAATAAAGAAATGGCATTTTCCTATAGCCTTTAATCTGATACCCAAGAAACATTTCTGGAAATACAAGCAGAAACTCTGGCTTTCAGTTTTTAGGCTGTTGATACTGAGACAGAGAACACCCTCAACTTGTCATTTGTATCCCTCTGCTAAATTATTTGTCACAAGGGAATAGCCAAAGATGTTTATTTACATAATATTCTGTATCTTATTGTTGTTTATGTAACTATGATAAAAGTATACTAGTGGTGCTTTTTTACATTAGAGAAATAAGCTGTGTATGCTAAGGCTCTGAACAACCTGGTAAATGCACAAACAACACATGTTAACAAGTCGTGATTGATCACCGTGTTGGTATGAGTAAAAGAAAATTCTGTTCCAAACAAAAACTCTCTGAAAGCTGATTTTATAAATATAACCAGTGTTTAAACAAAGCACAGCACATTGGGAGCCTGATCTGTGACTACTTGCTATACACTGTATAATTAAATGTTGATAAGGGGTTTTCTCTCATATTTGCCAAATATTCCACTTTGTGACAAGATGAGCACCTTCTGTAGTTACAAATCCTTGAAGTCTCATCTGCAAGGGGAATTCTTTCTGTTTAGCTACTGCAAATTAACTTTTCAAGTAAAATGGACTCAATATAAGTTAATTTGGAATAATCAGCTCTTTTCTTATGCATACACACACAGAGAAAAGTTACAGCTTTATCAAGCCAAATTAACTTTCCCATGGAAGCAAAATCTTGAAACAGTGTCAGTGAAGCATTTGTATTGCTGAATGGATGGACTATTTGTCAATTAAAATATTGCACAAAAATGCTCATGCTGCAGTTAGAAAGGAGCTACTTCATGTTTTCCAGTTAGTAGAAAGGAGAGAAAAAACATCAGACGCTCCTACATTTTACGTATATGATTGATAGTTCCAAATAAGATACGAGAGGAAAAATTGGAATGGCTCAAAAAGGCATTTGAATAACATGGATTTCATGCATAATTTAAAGTAAATATCAAAAACTGAGAACCAAAGAGCAAGACAAACAAATCACTGATTAAGAAGATGACGAAGAGTGGGTTAAAGTTCAGTGCGGTGCGCAAGTGAATAAAATTTAATCTTGTTCTGAAACAACAAACAAACAGAGCAGCACAATATGCCACGTTCAGGAATGTGAAAGCCATGTTGTATCTGGCACTTGAACAACAGAGAATTATTGCTGCTGATATGGTAATTTCAGAGGTACAGAAAAAAGTGGGTGGATCATGTGAAATTCATGAAATACTTGAGGTGAACTTACAGCAGGATTAGTCTTTTTCTTTTAATGGTGTACATTGATCTCTATGTGCAACTGGTTTAGAAAAAAAGCATATTGTTCATTCTCAAGAGCTTTAAAAATCTACTTCAGCTCAGTGTCATTTCTTAAGATATTTTGCAATGTGCTTCTCCCCTTTGGCCTACGCAAACAAATATGCCTGCATATGCATACCTATTAGAGCCAGGCCAAAACTGCTCCCTGTAGCTGGCCATTCTGGTAAGAGTATTTCTGGTTGCTTTCCGCAGCACTTAAAATGATTTTAAACAGTTCTCTCCAGATGCTGATACTATAGCATGGGCTGTGCTCATACTCAAAACATTTACTAAGCTAAGTCTAATACTGCTTGTTCAAGGGCACAAACAAGGTTTCTGTATAGCTCGAGTGCAAAATGAAGGACTTGTATAACAAGCTGAATCTGCATTGTAACTGGGTCGAAGGACATCCATAATGACCTTGACTACTTTCAGAAATATCACTGTGTTTCATGTGAAGGGTCAGGTCACCACATACAGTGCTTCACCCTCATCTGCACTGCTCACTCCATCTTAAGGCTGCATTATATCAGATAACTCATGATCTGCAACTGTGTTTAAGCATATTAGATTTCCTAGTATTGTTGTAACTGCTGATGAGCTTTGTATTCGCATTTAACGGGATTTGTATTTAATGAGGCTGCTCATGTGAACAAAAGCTACTTTCAGGATCAAAGGCTGCACCATGAAAAGTGTTCTATTAACTGGATATAAATCAAGAACACACTCCTGTATAACACAAACTCATTTTCAATGCAATAGGCAAAATAAGCAGAATGTTACCGGGAGCTGGCAGGCTGCCTGCCTTGCCCATCCACACAGGGGAAATAAAAATGTGCTGTTTCAAAAAGATACACAACAAAGCATAGAGACTCTTAACCTGTCATCAGCTCCCTTTTCTCTGGCTCTCAAAATCTTCCTCATTTTTTCCAGAGCTCCCAAACCACCAGTATCTCCTGAAAAAGAAAACTCAAGCTTTCTCTTCCCTTGTGAAGAGATCTACATGAAGATGATCAGAGGGCTGGAGCACCTCTCCTATGAAGACAAGCTTAGAGAGTTGGGGTTGTTCAGCCTGGCAAAGGCTCTGGGGAGACCTTATAGCAGCCTTTTAGCACCTAAAGGGGGCCAACAAGAACTACAAGGGCATGTAAGGACAGGACAAGGGGGAAATGGCTTTAAACTGAAAGAGGGTAGATTTAGATCAGATAGAAGGGAGAAATCCTTCTCTATGAGGGTAGTGAGACACTGGCACAGGTTGCCCAGAGAAGCTGTGGCTGCCCCATCCCTGGAAGTGTCCAAGGCCAGGCTGGCTGAGGCTTGGAGCAACCTGGAAAATACTCCCATGCTTCTCTCTTAGTAATTCACAGCAAATTGGAATGGCTTCTCAGGTATTTGGAGTAATCTAAGTTATAACTAAAATGACAGACCCAGAAGCTCTGTTAAGCTCCTCAGTCAGGCATATATGCTGACAACATCCAGTATCTGGGTGACATCTAGGTTAAGAGCCAGCTCCTTTCTCTCCTCTCCAGTTTCTGTTCAAGGGGAACCTAAATGCAGGCTCCTGATGGAAGCTGTGTCATACTCAGGTGCCCTGCTTTGTGATGTGGGACCAGGATTTGCCCAAGTGTGACACCAGCTGAGTGCAGACATCAGCATACCCCCAGAGATATAGCACAATACATTAAAGGATTTAGTGCATGTTTAGCCTTGTGCTACTCTGACTCTGCTCACTTCAGTCTTGATTTCACTGGAAGAAATGGTATTTGAATTTGTCAGTCAGACTGCTAGTTCTCAAATTATCATACGAAAAATGTAACAATGAAGAAAATTGTTGACTAAAATGCACATAAATACCTAGTAATTTTCTCATTCACGCATAAAAATATATGTAATAATTGTAAGCTCCAGACTATGTCTGACTTGAAAGAATAATTGATTTATGGTGACTGTTTGAAGATTTGGAGGATTAACTGCAATTCTAAAATCAAAATTAGAAAATATTGCCTAGTTTGCAAAAAGCATTAAAGTACAAGATTGGGGGATGGTGTGGGGGGGGTGGGGTGTCCCTGTGTCTGAAAGGACTATATTTTAAATCAAAAAACACACTGTGGATTTTTATTTTTTCTTTTGAATGTTAGAGTACTGTTAAACAATTTCAGACAAGACTGATCCAAGGGGAGAAGGGTAAGTGAAACACTAGTACACACTGAAATCAAGCTAGTTTTTAAGCAAGTGGTCTGATTTTAAATTCTACCTCAAGATTTCCCTTAGGAATTTGGGACTGGGAACTATATGGTCCCCCCAGAATTCGGGACTGACACTACGATTTCAGAAGACTGTATGGAAGCTTACTCCATTTACGTCCCCGCTGTTTTGTGTTACAAACCATTCACAGTGAGAATGTGCGGTTGTACATGTAGCAGAAGCTCTCTGTGGCACTGTGCCCCTTTCCTGCACACTCTCTGGCAGTTTTGCTGTCAGACCCAGGAACAGCGTACATTAAAGCTGTATTAGTTCCTGAATGGGTTCCCCTCTATAGTGCTCCACAAGGGACCATTAATGGTTTCTGTCAATTGGGACATATCTCTAGAAAAGAAATAAATTAGGTAATTCAAGAGCACTAAACCTATAGCAAGAGGAGCTTTCATCCTCCTCAGCATCCCTTGAGATGCACAGCTATCTGTTTCCAAACAGGACATAGATGAGTTTTCTTAATGCATTTCCATGATTTTAAGACCAAGGTTAAGCTGCAGGAGAAAGCTTGACATTTGTATGTAGTGTTGATGCCCATGTTAGGCATTAGTCTGCTTGGTTTCAAAGGCATCTCCGGAGACTGATTTAAAGCATTTACATCAGTCTGCTACTCAAAATCACTGAAACTTAGAGGTAAGTAGCTAATTATAGATACCATGAATAGACCTGTCAATGGTCAGTTCATAGGGCCAAGTGATGTCATGCTACAGAAGTTTGCTGTCAGTTTGATAGGTATTTTACATAAAGAAATGCAGGTAGGGATTTGCATATGTGTTTGTTCTAGATTTTTTTGTTGTTGTTTTTTACCATCTCCAGTTCTTCACGCAATTGAGCTATTTATTAACTAACTGCTACAATGTCAGGCATAAACGTTAACCAAGGAAGCAATGAATCCATACACAGATCAGGAGCTGTTTGCTAAATGTTCACTTTGATTGCATATATATAGTCCTTAGCTGTCTACTGACTTGTTTTATTGAAAGAAGTGTCAGCTCCAGAGCACTGTAAACTTGCTTTGGTGAAATAATTCCCTTCCCTCTACCTCTATCTTTCTTTTTAGTCCTTTAAATACCTAGCTATGTCGGGGAGAAAAGACCCTATTGCTGAGTTTGTGTGGAGACTGCTATGGAAAATTTTCCCCTGACAGTGTCAGAAATGTTATTCAGAGTCCCTCAGATAGCTACAGCATTCTTAAATGGAATACAACTCACCCTTTTCCCCCTTTAATGTGTTCAGCAGACAGGTGGCAACCCAACTGGTGGCAAATTCCTAAGTATTTATATCCTTTAACTCTCAAATGATACGAACAAGTAATAGGAAATGTCATGCACTGAGTATATGAGTAATGTTCCCATTAATCAATCATCCAAAATAAACTGGATTATTATGTCTGTTTATACTATACTGTAGCTATTTGCAGATAGATGTACTGAGAGAGCAAGCCTGATTCTTACTGGCTCTGCTCCATGTGGAGATTTAAGGGCAGAATCTCTTACAAGTTCACGTCTCTTCCATACGTGCTTTGGCCAGAGAGATTCACAAATGCAGAATAAAACCAAGCTGCAATTGTCTACTTTCTGGTGTCAGCATTGACTTGCACTTAGACATAATTTTCAACTGAGTATAGAAGCTATGAGGCAGCGCAAATACACTCCTGAAGAATGAGATCTTCAGCTGCTGTAAACCAGCAATCAGACCCAGCATGTTTTAGACACAATTGGGATTTTGAAAATGAGGTCCAAACAAGACTAATAATTTTTGAACTCCTAGTTTCAGGAAAGAATTGTTGATTCACTACTTAAGTTGGTGACTGGTGTCCTACACATCAATTCAAAGAATGAAACTGGAATTTGTGAGTTACACTGGCGGTTTCGCCTGGCTCCATTCATTATTTTCTTGCATCAGTTTTGGCAGCAGACTACTACTTTTAATGGATGTGTCACAGGGCATCCAGGAATCTAGAAAAGTGCCGTTGTGTATGTACCTGTCGCAACTCACTTAACAACTGGTATAGAAAAAATCTCTGCAAAAGAACATACAGTTCCAGACGGGTTGCAGTCACTGACTGTACTACAGATTCCCACTGCACAGAAACTTGCACAGGCAACCACCCTGAGGCAAATTTATTTGCAACACATTTATTTGGTGGGCACTGAAGGGCAACATAAGCATGATCTGTTCAGCACACTGCAGGTCCAAATGCCCTGGTGCCAGACAATTTGCGGTGTGGTTGCATTTGTGCCTGCACCCCTCTCTCAACACAATGTGGAGTCTATGGCCGTGTTCCCACCAAAATACATTGAAATGCCATAGGAAGCACATACCTATTTAAAAGTCTGAAAAGCTAGAGTCCGAAACCACTTGAGTGTACCTGCATAAACCACTGAAAACAAGATAGGTGCCTTACTGATCAGGATAAGGTTGTACTGCCTTGTCCTCAAATGCAGAAAAGACAGGTGTCCCTGAATCCATAGTGCTGAGAGTCTGTATAAATGGAAATACATTAAAAAAAAATTTATAAAGCTCCTTGACATTCCAATAATTCGTAAACAATCTAGATGGCTTTGTTCCTTTGTCTTTGTATGGTTTTGGCTTATAAAGGTCATAATCTGGCTGCACAACTGAGAAGAAACAAGAAAATGGTACAATACTGCCCTTTTGCACCACTCCAGAAGTGCTGAGGAACATTTAGCTGGAAGTAAATATACCCTGTGCAGCTGCATTGCCAGCTTATGAACAGCTTATGGAGAAAGGGAGGTATGTAATTGAGAATAAGACTCTGGGATTTTTAAAAGATATCTTTTCATATGCTTTTGTTACTAGGGATTTTGTTGTTGTTGTTGTTATTGAAGGATTTCATACCTTCATTGCTTCAATTACTTACTTACAGCCTTGACTCATTTTATTCCGGGGCCTTTTTTCACACCCCTACCAATGTGAAAGGGCCTCTATATGATGTAAAAGTAATTTGCTACCATAAAAAAAGTCCAATTGCTAAGCATGACAACAACTTTTATTGGTCCAATAAAATCCAGAAGCCATGCTGCATTGCAGGCATGCCACAGAGACAAAGTAGAGAGAACCTGAGTATGTTATTAACATCCACTGAGATTAATCTGGATCAGTTAAAATACATTACATATTATCATAGGATTCTTGTAGAGTCTCTCTTCAACATAAATTTAAGCTTGTTTGTAAACTTTAACTGTGTACATATTAGTTCAGTATTTTTTACAGTATACATTCATATTTAATAACCTGGCTTTATGATATTTGGTTTAGCAATAATGAGATCAGTCCTGCAGTATCTATAATGACTTTACGTAGTGACTTTTACCATCTAACCAAACTTCCTCCTCAAAGAGCTTTGCTCGTAGACATTTGTACCTAGAAATTTATACACTGAAATTTCATAATAGTGACAGGACTACCTTAGTATTTGACAGATTGTCAGCCAGGGGTGCTGATGCACTGAGATTTTTAGGTGTAAAACATGGATAAAAGATAAAGGAGACATGACTGCCCCCTCTATGTCATATAATAATTCAGGTTGGAAGGGACCACTGGAGGCCAGCTAGTCTAAATCCCTGTACACAATAGAGCCAACTTCAACATTAAATCCAACTCCAAAGCTAGATCAGGTTGCTTGGGGTCTTGTCATTCCAGCATTGACCATGTCCAAGGATGGAGAAGCCACAGCCTCTCTAGGCACCTGTTTCACCATTTGACCACCCTATTTACTAACATCATTGGATGGCAAATGTCAACCTAATGACTGTCAAAAAGAGTAGCTCCCTCTATTTCTGCTGGTTTAGCAAGCTGAACTGACTTACATTGCATTACAACAATGCCAGATCCACAGCAAAGGAAATGGCGGGAGTTCACAGTTAGGAGAGGGTAGGAAACTCTGAGCTACACATCTTTTGGCATCGGCAGCCTGTTAAATGGGCTCAACCAAGTCATCTGGCTGCATCTTCTCTCCCCCTGGGTCAGGACTGCCACTGCCACATGCTGGTTCACTCTTTCCCTACTGATTGCTGTGCATCCTTGTTCCTAAGTTGTGTGTCCTCTGTAGTGGTTCAAGCCTTTGTTCATTCACATGCTGTAAACCAAATGGAACACCAAGCTCTTCTTTTAGTGACATCCAGTTTAGAGTGTTTGTGCAACTGCATCCTAATCTCCTGCCGACACTATATGGTAAGAAGGTAGTTTAAATGAATCATCAGTTATAATAACCATTTTTCTTAAACTGTAGCTGACATCATTTAATTGTAAGTCCTAGTACAAAATAACAGATGAATAAACATACCATTTCTGCAACTTAGTAATTAGACAAGCCCTTCTAACAGGGACTTCTTTTTCCTTTTATATTCTGGAACTGAAATTGCATCTCCCATTTTCCCATAAATGTCTCCACTGACTGGCTCACAAAATAATCTGTCCTCATGCTCCTGTCTAGGAAGTTCCTCTGATCTTATACAGTTGCCAAGAAATAATAACTTGGAAAGCCACTTGAAATTCCCCCTCTTAAAAAACCTTCTGTCTTATTTGATTTCATAATATCTCATTTAGATTTTAAATGGTCATGAAGATGCACATTCTTCAGCATAAGTTTATCTGGAACTCATCATCATTTGATCAGTGCCTTGAAATAATTTTTTAATGACCAGAGAGTCAACAAGCCAAATTTATATCTGAGGTAAGAGGGTGCAGCTTCAAGCAAGTCATGAGAAGTCTGAGGCAGACCTTCACATAGAAAATAAAACATTAGATTTGGAGCCCTGTGCTTTATCCTCACTGATCTTCTCTCCTCTTTTCTGCAGGCTGAACATAAACCAGGGGTTTAAACGTTTTTAATATGTTAATGATTCTTCACCCCAGCAACAAGGAGAACAAGTGGCAAACTACTTTGAAGCAAAAACATTCCTGCAAGATTTTCAACACCCCCACCCCCATAGAGCTAAAAGAGTCGTACCCATACCCAGTATACAGAAACCAGTTTGTTCCTGAGCATCAGAAGGGTAGACAAAAAGGCTATATAAAAATAAACAAGCAGTCCTTCACCTCACCTCCCCACCTTAGAGTTTTGAACTCAGATTGCTACTAAAATAGACATATTCTAACCTTGCATCCTTAAAAAAAAAATACAAATGACACGCTTTGAAATTTTCACATGCTTCTTTTCCCTGTAACCTGATATTTTCACCTGTCCTTCTCAACAAACTCTGCTGTCTGTTGTTGACAATTGGGTTTGTAGCAGACTGACAATATTCTGACCAGTGCATTCAACAAAACAAGACACTCTTCAAAGTTAACAGGGATTTTTTTTCCTATGAATGTTTTTACTGTGAGGCCCAAATATTGATGTTCTGGGTGTTATCCACTTAAAGATTTATATGAATGAAAGCTTATAAATGCAGGTCATTGTGGTGCTCATGCCTTTCTTTCCCACAGCAACAACAAAATAGTCATTAACTCAGTTTTCTTTTCCTTTTTAGAACTCAAGATTTTTTCATTTCCATTAAAGTTTTTTCTGTCTTTCTTTTTTTTGATATGAGGGTCTGTCCATATATTAAGTGCATTTTAATGATTCCACAGAAGAGAAATCTTTCTCTTTGTTGTTGAATAATAACATAGTTTCACTTGCATATTACTGCAACACCCAAACAGCACCTTAGAAATAGAAACACTATGAACATTAACTTATCAAATCCACAAGGCTCAGGATATCTGTAGGTATCAGGAGCTGTTAAAGGTAGGCAGAAACAACAAAATGCATTAGGAGAAACAGGGAAGACTCTAAAACTGTCAGAAGATTTCCTCTTTTGTGTACATCTTGAAAATAAAAATATTCTAAAATAAATATAAATAAAATATAAACTGACCTTTAATACCACAGGTTATCCATTCAGTTTCTACGTTCAACTTTTAGTCAAATTTCCTGACTGTGAGCTAACTTTAACATGCTATCAAGACAGTAATTTTGTACTTAATAGTTTATATTGACCCAGATTACATTTCATGTATCACAACTTTAGAGCATTTTATAGATGCTGCCCTTTTTCATTGTATTCTAGGTACTTTTAAGAAAACATTTCATTACCAGGAAAAAAAAGTCTAAAATGTATTTAAGGTTGATATACTCTCACATCATCTAAAGTACTCAAGTAGTTAAAAAGAAGGTTATGAATAGTCAAAGACCTCATACATTTTATGTTGCCCTCATAATAAACACGTTTTAGTTCTGATTCATCATGGGCCACAAACAAAACATGAACATACAAAGCTACTCTTCAGATAGTATAAATTGGCATAGCAACTTAAGTGTTAGTTGAGCAATGATAATTTACACGTCTGTGCTTACAGCCCATTACGAGTTGATTTCAGTACAAGTACACCAGCCTACAGACAAATGACTAGCAATGAGTAAGAACTAAAAGAAAGAAGGTAAGGGGGGGGTGTTTATTGTGACAATTATCTTAATTTCTGGAATGTGTTTGTGATTTTATTTTTTAATGTACCGGGGGGGGGGGTGTTTTTAATTAAATATTTTTTCTTTAGATCTAGAGAAAAGTGAGAAAAGTTACTAGTTAAGTTTCTCAGATGCTGTAGATTTGTCTAAACTTGCTGTTTCTTGAGAACAGTATTTCATTATTCTGTTTCCTGATGACAACATGTTATTATGCTCCTTTTCCATAAATAATACTTATTATGATCTCCAATTTCAAATGCCTTCTCAAAACTTAATCTTGCTGCTTCATACTGAAGTGGCTTGACTATCAAAACAGTCACTGTTTTTTTCTGTTGAAGATGATTAGGATTGATCAAGAGCCCCTAAGCTTTAAAAAGCCCATCCATAGAACCAGAATTTTTTATTACTTCTTCCTTTGTATTTTATCATTGTCTTCTGTTGTCTGTCTCACTTAGAGACTTTTGTGTGTATGTGTGTCTAACTGCAAACTAAGCCAACAAACCTGTGTACAAGTGCTTAATTTTATTAAATGTGCCTGCTCAGGTTAAGTAAAAAAAGTTACTATTTCTTTCAAGAGATGGAGAGAGGGAGAAGGATGACTTAGTGATTAGATTTAGAATTTAAGAGGACTTGGTTCAGTTCTCCAATCTGCAACTGGCTTGCTATACTAACTTGAATGAGCTACTTTATCTCAGTAACTCAGTCTTACATCCATAAAACATGGTATCCTCTGTCCCATGAAAGACTTCAAGAAATAATGGGTTCTCAGAAACTATAGAGATAGGGATTGTGTAAATTCTTGTTGAGTAAAGGATAGAGGATTTATGAATTAAGGGAAGCAGACAGCTGATGATCTCCTTCTCTTTTCTTTGTACTTTCTGCTACTCCAGTTCCTGTAATTCTCCCTTTCTTTTCCACTGCTCCAAATCATCCACTGTTGTCTTACAGAGAGCAGGAATATTGCTCCATTTTGTCTTATGTTCCTTCTGGCATAACAATCTTTATCTGCATTGAACCTAGACTTCTCTGCTTGCATACTAACCCCAGCCTGTTTGACATGCGATGAATATGGCAGTGCTGGAGAAGCTACAGGGAAGTAGAGGTATGAAAACTACCTGTAGCAACAGACTAGTGAGGCTATTCTCATTTAAGCGTTTTTCAGAGGAGTAGAACTTCCCAAGATCTGATGCACACAAGGAAGAGAAGAATGGGGAGATAGTGGTTGTTCTCAACTCACCGTTTTCCCTCAAGCGTTGCTACTCTGCACCCTGTGTCTCTGATGCCTGCATTTCTCACCACTCAAATTCCCCCTCTCCAGACTGCTCTGTGATCTCCCACTGAACTCCGTGATCTCCATCTGCAAACTTTTCTCTCTTCTGCTCTTTCCCAAGCCTCAGTCCTACATCTATTCCTGCCAGTTTCCAAATCCTCATGTTCCCGTTGCTGCTCTCCCACAAACCTGCGCTGCTACTCCTGCCGTACCCTGCTATCTATGCCAACAAAGCTAGTAGTATCTAAAAATGCTATGAATGTTTCAATGTGGGTGCCTCGGCAGCCCTTCTATTTTTAAGTACCCTGAAGAGCTGTCAGTAGCAGTTATGTCTGGTACAGCAGTTTGCTCTGAAAGTAGATTAGGCCAAACTACCCACTGCCCCTGAAGCTGTCCATGAAAAAAAGGTCATCACCTCACTTCCCATCTGCTGCCTTGGGTTTCCCCTAATCCATTTCTGCCATCCAAAACAAACCAGTTCAGCTGACATCTACTATTTAAACTTCTTAAGCTACTCTGGTTGACTTTGGCCAAAACAAATTTGGGAGGGATTGCATGAGCAGCTTGCAGGTAGGTAGGAGAGGTGGTAACCTTTGGCAGAAGACAGCTGTGACAGTGACTAGGAGATGTCTGTGAATGGTAACCTCTTCAACAACTCCACTTCAGCCCATGGTGGAAGTGAGCACCCACAAGTGGATTTTAAATAATGGTAAATTCTGTTCTTTAAGTTCAGTTCTCACTGATTTCGCAAGAGGTTCCTCTGGCAAACCACTCCTTTCCACTATGCAGAAAACATGATGACATTACTCAGGCTGCCATTCATCTTTCCCTTGTTTAATCACTGCTAACTGATTAACCAAGTGAAGTGCCACCAAATCCACTAGCTGGAAAAGGAACAGAAAGCTCTGCTAGCTTTTATGAATAAAGAAAGAGAAACCTTTGTAAACAAGGTGCATGACCTCCAGTTCTTGAAAGTACCCACCTATTCCCTCTCCCCAGCCCTCCAGCAATAGGGGCAGTGAGGGGTGACACACAGCCGCTCCTGGCAGAAGCAGTATGTGTACTGGCAGGACATGGGAGCATGTTAAAGTTCGAGCGTTGTTGTGTAGCCTGCTGGATAGACATCACAATGTCTTTTGCCCTTGTTTTACCCCATATAGACACTTCAGGACTTATCTCATGAGCTTGATAAGCAGGCACAAGAAAGGGAGGCTAACATTAACTCTTTCAGTACCGTTTTGGCAAAAAGGGGCAGCAAGCACTGAGGAAAAAAAAAAAAATTAAAAAAAATCACTGCACAGAAATGTAGCAAAATATATTTCATAGAACTGACAGACATTTGAGAACCTGGGGAGGAAAGGCCAGCAGCCATGGACACCCACAAAGCCAGGCAGCCCCTCTCCCAGATGGTTCAGGAGTTCACCAAGCTAAGGCCTGACTCTCTCCCTGTTTCGTGCATGCAGTTCAGATCATTTCCAGGAGCCTGCTGGGCAAATGGTAGGGAGGAACGAAAGGCTTTCAAGGAAAAAAATTAAGCTGGAGTTAGACTCTGACACGCAGACGAGTTACTGCTCTTTGATGAGTGACCACCTGCCAGCTGAGGCATGTCAACTGCCAACACACGCACGCCTTGCCCATTGCGAACAGGAGGTAAAGGACACAGACACTAATCTCGGTGAAGGAAGGTCAGATGCTGCTGTGTTTGAGTCCTCCAGGCTCCTGTTTGTGTCTTCAGGTTAGCAACAAACTTGTACAGTTTCACCCTGTGATGCTCTCCCCGATCAGACTCCCAACTCAAGCTCAAGCTGAAAATATAAAGTTATTCTTAGTAATAACTTCAGCCTGCAGGAGTCAATTGTGGTATCACAGGGGTTTTGTCGCACCTTTTATTACATTAGGAAAAAGAAATCTCCTGACTCTGTATCATGGTTTAAGCCCAGCCAGCTTACAGGACACTATGTTAAAAAGGCTTTAACATGCTCTCCTAGACTTTTCTGTATATAACTTTTTTCAGCTAAACCCAAAAATATTCCAAAACGATCACAACTATTTTTTATTCCTACAGTGAGGAAGCTTTTTCAGTGCCCCAATTAAAAAAAATTTTAAATAAGAAAAGTTACATAAGGTGTTACTGTGTTGAGGTGACAAAAGTGAAGAGAGAACTCAAATGTCCTTCCTCCTCACCATGTGCCCTCTCCGCTGCTCCCCACTTCCCTTTGTGAGGATAACTGTGCTGGAACTATTTGTTCCTGCACTTTTCTGGTCTGAATAAGCTAGGGCACTGGCTGTCACCTTGAGTTTCTCTGGCACACTCTCCTCTGATCCCCTTCATCGAAATGGGTCAGTTGTAGCTCCGCTAACCAGCAGTTGACTGTGCAGACTTTCAATACTGTGGGCACTTTGGGGATCTGCAGAAGGTTTCTTCAGGGCAGCTGGTTAACTGAAACAGAAATGCAAAACTGCTTTTTACCTTCTACAAGACAGACACGTGCAAAATAGCGAACATACCAACATGAGTTGCATTACCACAGTTTCTTCACTGCTTTGGGTCTTTCTTTTGTCATTGCCTTAGGGAGATTGGGCTTCTCTTGGGAATTCTCTCTCCCCTGCACATTCTGCACTCCCTTGCAGAGGACGTGACTGTTCTGAAGTGCCAACAAGGCTTCTTCATGGGAGACAACTCGCAACTCCTTAGCACCAGGCCCTTCATCAAGATGGTTCTTGGTAAATTTTGCCAGAACAGAGCCCACCGCTGTAAAATTTGTTTGGAGGTGCCTGCTTTCTGACATACCAACCACACAAACCATTTTACTGTGGGCGATAGCTGCGTGCCTTTCCCAGAGCACTTAGTTTTAAGAGACAGCCACCATGAGTGTAAGGAGCCATGCATTTACATGCTATCTTCCAAGGGTTTGTGTTACAGGGATTCAAAAGCCAGCAGAGGTGACTGGCTGGAGTTTGAATTCTGCCGTGCAAGACATCCTGCATACGCAGCAGTGCTGGCAGGCTCCCCATAGTGACAGTGATGTCTCTCTGGAAGAGGACTGCACAATATTCTGGTGTACCTGGAAGAAGGATGTGTAAGAAAGGCAGGACCCACCAAACCCTTGAAGGATGTACCTTGCTAGTTAACACTGGTACTAGCCAGAAAAGATACGTGTTAGATTAAAATAATTATGTTCCTGTCTATCTGTTTAGACTTAACTTGTACTTTTCTCGAGTTATTGGTTTCAGATTTTTTAAATTATTTTATTTAACAAGGTTATTTAAAGGCCTTATAGCATACCAGCCTTCCAGTACCTAAAGGGGCCCTACGAGAAATCTGGAGAGGGAAGTTTTAAAAGGGCATGTAGTGACAGGGCAAGGGGGAATGGCTTTAAAATGATAGAGGGGAGATAGATTGAGATTAAATATAAGGAAGAAGTTCTTCCCTGTGAGGGTGGTGGGGCCCTGGCACAGGTTGCCCAGAGAAGCTGTGGCTGCCCCATCCCTGGCAGTGTTCAAGACCAAGCTGGATGGGGCTTGCAGCAACGTGGTCTAGGGGAAGGTGTCCCTGCCCGTGGGAAGGGTTTGGGGTTCCTTCTAACCCAACCCGTGTGTGATTCTGTGAAAGGGTGAAAGCCCCCAGTGTGCCATGTAGCCAGCAGGCCTCTCTGCCCACATCGCCACCACGACAGGAGGACCTGACACCCTAGAACTGCAATGCCTCTGCACCATATAACACAGCGCTACTTTAAAAGACAGGACCAGCATTTATGGAGCCACCTGGAGCACTCGCTGTGGCATCGAGGCACTTCAGCCGGTGGCACCGAGCACAACCCGGCTGGTCCCAGGCGCGAGTACGAGCACAGGCCGCGCCTCCTTGGGACGGGGCCGCTAAGACGAGGCGGCCTCTGCGGACAGACCACGGGAGAGGCGAGGGCCGGGGCCCGGCAGCAAGGGCAGGGTGGGCGGAGCCTGCCTCCCGGCCGGGCGACCAGCGGAGAAGGATTGCGGCGGCGGCTCAGTTGAATCGCTCCGCGGCCCCGGCTCCTCCCAGGGGCCGTCCCGGCGGTTGCAGCGGGGGCCGGGGGCTGCGGCTGTGTGTTCCCCCCCGTGACAGTGTGGTGTGGCGTGAGACCCCCCCCCCCAAGACAGCACCTCCCGCTGCCGGGGCTGCGCGGCGGCTGCTGCTGCCTCGGTGTCCCCGCAGGGATCCTCGCTCCTCCTCTTTCTCCTTCACCCTCTCCCCCCACCTTCACCCCCCGGCTGAGTTCATTCACTGGGATTGGTTTCAAATGACGCCATCGCTTTATTTTTACACCAATGACCTCATCCCTGCAGCTTGAAGTTTACTGACCAGCAAAACTCTTTTCTCTCGTTCGCTCCCCTCCTTGTGCCTGCCTGCATTGCCAGTTTGTTTCTAAGCGTTTGAGCCCTCCGGGGGAAACAAGGCTTAAAAAAAGACCCAAAACCAAACACAAAAACCACCCCAAACCCCACAAATTTCTCCCCCCTCCCGATATTTTCAGCGTGTGTGTGTGTCCCATCACTGTCCCCTTTTAATTTTCTCAAGCCATCTTGGGGGGAGGGGGAAAGAAGAAGAAGGGAAAAAAAGCTCCAAATGTTTCCTTTTTCTTCTGCTCTCCCCTCCCACCTTCACGCTTCCCCCTCTTAAAAAAGAGACGAATATATTTTTGCTGGGTTTTTTTTAATTGCTGTTCTTTTTTACTATTTTAATTGAAGAAGGAAAAAGAGGAGTTTCCCCAGCGGCTGGAAGGAGACAAAGTTGTTTCAGGAGGCAACGGCGAGGCTGGTGGCAACAACTTTTATCCCCGCCGAGGGGATAGACAGACAGACAGACAGACAGACGGGGTGAAACAGTAAGTGCCGGGAGGAGCGCAAGGACCCCTCACCCGGGCAGCCCCGTGAAAGGCAGCCCGAGAGGGAGGCGAGGGGCGCATGGGGGGGCTGAGCCGGGCCGGGCCGGGCGGAGAGGAGGAGGAGGAGGAGGAGGAGGGAGGTGAGGGAGAGGCGGTCGGCAGGAGCCAGCCCTCCCTCCCTGCGTCCCTCCCTCCCTCCTCCCGCATGCCCTTCCCCGCCGGCCCCTCACCTCCGGAGGAGAGCGCCCGCACCGGACAGGTCGCTGCCCCGGCCCGGGCGGGCTCCAGCCGCCTCCGCAGGTGGTAAGGCACCGGGGTGACAGGGACGGGGGTACGGGACGGGGACGGTGCCGGCACCGGCGGGCCGCCCGCCCCGCGCTCCCCCTACCTGCTGCGGGGCGTCCGGCACCCTGCTGTTGCCCGCGGGGGCTCCTGCCTCCTCGTCCGTTCCCTTCTCACCTCCTGATAGCCACCTGCCTCTTCTCGTAGAGGCAGGGGAAAGGGGGATAAAGCCGAGCGCGTTTTGTGGGTGAAGGGGAGGATCCTCGCCGCGGGAAGGGATGAGCAGGAACCCGCTGCCTTCTCCAGTGCGCCCCGAAACCGGCTGCGGGGGATGTTTGGGGAGGCTCCTGATAAGCCGTGAATGCGCGTCTGCCTTTCTAAACTTAGTAAACAGCGCTGGCTCCGAATGGGCTTTCCACTGCTTAAAATGGGCGAGGATGCTTTAAAGCCCCAAAGGGTTCCCGAAGAAATGTTGGAAGTTGTGCCGTTCAACTTGGAAAACGTTTAAATTGAGGCAGTTGACAAAATGGAGGGCTGCCGGGGAGTCCAGGAGTGAAGCAAATTGCAAATTGTTAACCTGGTGTTGCGCTCTCGTAAACTCATAACTCGGTGGCTGGTGCCAGGATGCGGCCTGACAGATAACCCGCTCCTGACTTCCATTTTTTTCCCCCCATAGAAGCTGCAGGGATGAGGAGTTGAGCGTGCACCAGTACGTCCTGAGCAAGGTGTATGGGATGCACCTATTACAAAGCCTGACCAATGGTAGGGTTTTTCAGTGGTCAAAACCAATTTGGTTAGATGTCAGATGGGAAGGTGTTCTTTTAGAACACAAAAGCTAAGAGAATTTGCTTTCTTTTATTGTCATTTCAGCTGGCTGAAATAGAAAATCGATACTCTGGTTTTCCTTCAAGTGAAGGGTGTAGTCAATAGCGAGCTGTATTGTCTGACCTATGACTAACTTTTTTTGTTCAAACATTTGGTGTATACCCAGCAGAATAAATAGATCTATGCTAGTTTTGAAAGCTAAAAGCAGATTGGACTGTTTCTCCTTTTAAGAATGTGTGTTGGGGTTCTTAAAAAAACGCCAACCAAAACCCCAAAATGATTTTGTAATCCTTGCTTTGAGATTTATGCTATTCCTGGCAGCATGTGGTTTGGTAGATACAGCGTTCATGAAGTCACAACTGACCAAACAGGAGTTGGTTTAGACTCCTGTGTTTTGAGGGGAGGTGGAAAAATAGTAAGTTTTAATTTCTTTTTATGGTGTTCATCCCACTGCCTGTTGGAGATTGAAGCATTCATCACAGTTGTTTATGTTGGTTGTCTGGGGGTTTCTATTTGAACGTGGAGCAACTATGCAACAGGGGGGGTGTACATGTTATTTTT
>WTXV02046782.1:0-10722 GCA_009823435.2 Nymphicus hollandicus | reverse complement strand
TAATGAAGAGTCCCTCCCCAGCATCCTTATAGGCCCCCTTCAGATACTGGAAGGCTGCTATGAGGTCTCCACACAGCTTCTTTTCTCCATGCTGAACAGCCCCAGTCTTCTCAGCCTGTCTTCATATGTATTTCTCATCAAGGGGGTAGCATTTTCAGAAGTGCCCAAGTTGCCGCAGCACCCTCAGGGATTGTCTGGAGGGACAAACTATTCAAGGGTGAGAGTCTACACAGCAAGGTGCTATGGATCAGCAAACACACTGCACCTCACCCTGAAGGTGTAGTTTTTTCCAAGTAGACAACCTCAATGATTTTCCTTGGGATTTAGACATCTAAATCCTCTAAAGCTTTTAAAAATTATATCCCGAGGGATGAGACTTCAGATTAAGTGAGATAAGGTTAGATGCCCATCGCCTCTTTCCTGAGGCAGACACCATGTTTGCCAACCAAGGGCTTGTTGAGTTACAAAGCAGATGTGTGGTGCTTTAGCTCTCAGTATGAGGAGGCCAGCACCCATTAAAGCAGGTAAAACAGCCGGTCTTGCCACCATGCCATGCCGGCAGTGCTCACCTCCCTCTCCTGCAGCAGCCGGCGCAGGGTCCTCTTTCTGACGATGTGGCGTCTCCGCAAGTAAAGGCCGATGCCCAAGCCGACCACCACCAAGCATAGGAGCCCTCCAACAACACCCGCTGCGATAGATGGGATTTTGGAGCTGCACGACAGAAGGGAATGCAGAAAGGCAAAACAATGCTTAGGTGTAAGATATAAAAAGCCTTAAGTTTTGATTAAACACACACCCTGGACATCCACTTAACCCTGTTTGAGATGAATCCCCTGTCATGCAGGTAACCATATCAATCCTAAGTATCTCTCTGCCACTAGCCTTTAATCCTTTCTTTTTCTAGTTCCTCCTTCTCTTCTCCAGTAAGATCCCAGGTCTCACCGTGACGAGCAAGCTAAGCAGAACGAGGTTTTGGAGTCTTGTGCCACTAATAATATTTCTCAGTTCTTTAAATCATTTTTCTCTGCTCTAATCTGTCACTTCCCTGTACAGAGCTGAAGACTTAGCTTTAGTCCCAGCCTTGCAGTGTCCAGCATAGAAATGTAAACACGCATGCATTCTTCCCAGCTCTGTTATTAATTGTAGCAGATTAAATACTCACCCATTTGGACAGCCTTCAAGACCTGGCCCTTTGCACCTGTAAAAACAAACGAACACCACAAATGTATTAGCTCTGGCATACATAATTCTATAATTCCAACTAAGAAAAGTGCTACTGATTGAAAAGTTTGTGTTTCAGAGCAGTCCAAGTATTAACACTGGAATTTGTAACAGTTACACACTATTAAACATCAGTCAATGGCCTTGCTCCAAAATCTTTTATCTAGAGGCATAGTTATAGCTTTATACTCAGTTTAAAGGATATTTTAAACCAACTTTATATCATGTGGTAGAATGGGGGGGGGGGTCACAGATACACAAATTCATGGACTCCCTGCTGTGCATGGACATCTGTGCTAGTGCAGAAGCTTAGGGCTGACCGTGGAGGAGGACAGAAGTAGCCTCTGCCCTGCACAAACACAGAAAGCCACATGGAAACGTGTCACTGCAGAGCCTTCTGCATGATTCTTGTTTCTTGGTAAGTAAAAGATTCCAGTTTCCAGACTTTCTATTGCAATGGAGAACTTGGGTAGGAGGTACACAGTCCCGTCAGAAAACAGGATTTGACAGCACTCCTTTCAGCTACAGTTTGTTGGTATGCATCCATGATAATTTTATTTCAGAATCTAAGGTTTGATGTTGATAGTGTAAACAGGAACAAGAGGTATCCAGAAACTCTACTAACAAGAGAACCAGAAACTCTACTAACAAGACATCACCCTCCATTTGAGTTTAAAATGAAATTCATTTTGGCAGCCCA
Source organism: Nymphicus hollandicus (assembly GCA_009823435.2). NCBI lineage: Eukaryota > Metazoa > Chordata > Aves > Psittaciformes > Cacatuidae > Nymphicus > Nymphicus hollandicus. The sequence goes on along the minus strand of WTXV02046782.1, from coordinate 8,801 downwards.
AATGCAGAAAACAATACAGATGAAAACACAGTGACTGCATTCACTTGATGGTCTAATGGGTGTGAAAGGCACCGTGCATTCCCTAAATGCTGCTGGGCTACAAGATGTATGTTCTTCTTGGGAATTGTGGTCTTTGTGGTATCTACTGAGCAAGAAGAGCATTACAGAGGGGGTTACATCACCTCTGAAATGCAGAACACAGCAAAAAGAAAAGTCCAGTTTGTGGTATCCGCTCCCTGTGCTGACTTAAAGAAAATGGAACATCCGAAACCAACTCCAGAGGAGGTCAAAGAGAGGGTAAGGAGTAAACCTGTGCCAGGAAAGCTGCTCTGTATTCCCTCTTGCTGAGAGGAGGAACCAGCAAGTTTCCAAAATGGCAGGTAGAGTTGGAGATCTTATCTCATAACTTGTTCTAGGTCTGGGGGAGGAAGAGGTGAAGCAACTACTCATTTTATTGTGTTCTTGTTTGTTTCTTTTTATTACTCTGATCTTCCCTCATGTATTCGCCTTGTTTCTGGGCCAACGCAATGCTCCAAAACCCAGCATCTGCAAGGTCTTGTGAGTTCACTGGGCTCCCATGCAAGAATGTGCATCCTGGTGTCCTGGACATGCTGGAAGTGCTGTGCATACCAGTTCCCGGATCCCGGGCGCCCAGTGTTGTTAGTGTTCCCTGTCTGCCTACAGCTTGGGTTGTTTGCTCAGTTGTGTAACTCAGCACGTGCTTGGAGAGGCTGCACATGCAGCGCAGAACCACCAGCCTGCTTACGGTCACAGGAGACGTATCTCGCTCTACACCGGACTTCTCTATTTGGGTGCTCAACACAAAACTGATTTAGGACCCAAGACCTCATCCTACTCATGCTCTACCACCCAGATATGAATTTCTACATGCTAATGCAATAAAGTATGAGCAGCTTGCACATAAGGATGTTAAATTTAAAAGACCTCACTTTATTTCAGAATGTGACTGTGGTTCCTCAAGTTCTCTTTTCCTAAAAGTTCTGGTTTGCCATGCTCCTTTACAATGGCAAGTCCTCTATGTGCTTCCTTACAGTAAAAAATATGTCTTGAGGAGTTAGTATCTACAGTCTGAGGAATGACCAACCAGTTATTTCCCTACACCAGAAAGTAGAAGCAGAAGCGTAGATTTTCATCTGTCCCCTTCTCTTTATAAATTATTTCCCACACAAACCCATCAATATCAAGTCTAGTGGGATAAAGTAAAAAGGTGTTTGGGAAGAAAATGACAGATCAGCTTGTGCTTTTCAAGTCCCATGTGATTTTCTGATTCATTTCACACGTCTAAGAAGAAACAAAGCCTATGAAAAATATCCATCCAGGACTAAACATAACCATCTTTCTTACTGTGGAATTTTACGATGACACCCAACATAAGTAACTCAGGTTTTATGGAATCTAAACAATCACTTTTTCCATTCCTGAATCATTTTTCTTTTGCTTACAGAAACCAAAAGGAGAAATGTGACCTTGTGTTATAAACTGCCTCAAGACCTTACGGATATATCAGACGGAATCTAGCAGTGGTTGTAGTCTCTTATTGGAAAATTAGTGCTGTGTACAGTCCTGGAAAAATATTGCATCCTGAACTCAGCATTTCATCTATCTACATAAATATCACTCGTCCCAGTACAGACATAGCTATTTATTTCCCAAATCCATCAAGATTTTAACAACTTTCTCCTCGACCCATAGTTCCTAATTTGACGTAAGCCAGGTTGCTATGATTTATGGCCTTTCAGAGAGGACTATAACAGCCTAAGTTACTCCACAGTCATAAAAGAAATTGAAAGTCATTGGGCTTTTTAAAGCCTTACAAGAACCTTTCTCTGCCCTTTCTTTCTCATTAACCTTCAGAATGTGACAAAGGCATCACATTTGTGCTGTGCTGCAGCAACCTTCCCTCTTGGCCCCCCCAGCTGCTTTCTCACACCCCCTCCTAAAATCCCCTGGCATCTAATATGAAGACTGGTTAGTCATGTAGTGTTGGTAGTGACTGTGGAGGCTGGATGCATCAGCCAGTGTTATTAACTACAGTGGTGGTTTCTCTCCTCCTTGCTCTTCGACCCCAGTGGCTGTGGCTGAACTGAATTCCTGTACACTGGGAGAGTGGAAAAGAAAAACCAAATCCTTCAGCAACGAGCAGATTAATTAAGCTGGTGTGTGTCATTAGTTGCTGGAGGTATAAATTGAACAATTCCCAGGCTTTTGGAATGCTGCTCTCTTTATCGAAGCATATTTTCTTAGCTGTACTAGAGGCAGAACAAAAGGAAGCTTGTACAAAATCCCCAAGAGATTACAGGAGAAATGGGAGAGAAGGGATCTTTTGGGCTGAGCAGGAGAAAGCTTCCTCCATTCTGTTTTCTAATGAAGGCTGAGAAAACGACTCAGCAAAGAAAATGAGACTACTTGGGGCTCTTTACAGTGATACAAAAGAAGAGAAGCATTACCACTCAGCACACCTAAGTAAAAAAACCAAAGTTCACGACAAAGCTCAGCTGGGAAGAGCAGTCCTCTTCAAATAAGGAAAATAAGAGCCAGATCCTGGAAACCCTTACTTGCATGACTCCTGAAGCCAGCACACTTAATCATGCTGATAAGATTTTGTGGGCTCTAGCCATGAAATTGGACAGGGACAGAAAAAAGTTGCTCTTTTCTTGTCATGCAGAAATCGCTGAGAGTGTGGTTTCTAAGGATGCGAAAACTTTGTGAGACAGATGTTTTCCACCCACTGCTGAACACATCCCATTCCCGCAGCACAAGGGAAAGGCGTGAAGAGAAGTAAGCGGCATTACTGATTGATTGCCTTCAAGGGGACAATGCTGTGCCAGGCTGCACATTCCCACATTACGTCTCTGACACTGGCTCTCTAACCATCAATGCCATCGGCCTCACATGTTCCATCTGTAAAGCAAATATAGTAACATAACTTTCTTCTAGCTCTCCTGAGCCCTTCAGGGATACAGTCTATTTCTTCTGCCACATTTGGGCAGCAACTTGAACAAGACCACTGAGCATGTCCACAATATAACTGTGGAAAACTTGGCCCAGTTCTTTCATGAATTCATGCTACTTTTTATGTTCTGCCTTAATAACACAGGGCCAAATACACTGAGCAGTATGTTGGGTACCCTTAATTACATCTCTTTACCCCCATCTCCGAACAGATTCCTGTGGTACTCCCATCCTCTGCTAAAGCCAGGCAGGAACTGACTTTTCTGATGAAGTCTCCTCTGGGACTTGCTTGTGCACAAAGAGCCACCACATGGCTCCTCATTACATGCACGTCTGGCAGATTATGTTCTCCAAGTTTGCATTCATTCGAGTCTAGTGTTTGATCTCACTACTGAGGCTGCACAGTGGAAAGCCTTGTTCAGATGTGGTTACCCATTATGCTGTATTTTGATGTGGCCACTTAGAAGAAGGATATTGGATCACTGTGGGCAGTTTGTATCAGTAGGCACTACTGAGGTGATTAATAAAGAGTAAAGTTATTAAGATCCTGTTTCAACTGAGATCATTTGTTTTCAGGTGTGTGATGGGAAGCCCTGGCAAGCCTTGCCTGTGACTGTAACAAAAAAGAGGGGGCACTGATGTAAACCATAGCAAACCCATGTGGCGGTTAAAGCTACCATCCGAAAAACAGACCACTAGGAAAGGGTGATACTTGTTGGCTTAACCCTTCATCTCCCTTTCTCCATGACAGCGGGGGCCTGGGCACTCTGCTCTTTGATGACCTGGCAGTTGAGTTAGCTAATATACAATGGGATCATGGTTCGTCTGAATATGTTATAACTTCTCTCTTGCAACAAGTATTACAGGTATATTACAGGAGGATCTGGGATCAGACAGACCTGCAGGGTACAGGGAAAGGGTCTGTAAAGGAAAAGACGCCAAATGCGGGTGTTTTTTTTCTTTTAAAGCATCGCAGTCCAACAACCAAGTCGCAATCCCTAAAACGTTTTATAGAATATCCCATGTCCTTTGTAGGTTGGAAAACAGGAGAGGAGATAGTTGCTACTTATTGTCATGTAGATTAAATACATGTTCAATTTACAGCTTGTTACAGGCAGCAGTTTAAGCATGCCCCCAAATGAGGGCAAAAATGGTTTATACAGATTTGGTTTACTGTGATGCCTATTAACAAAGTGACATTCAGGAGGCAAGCCAGGCTTTAGACTCAGACCAAGAGCTAGCATCTGGGAAGACGGAAAAACAGAAAACCACTGTGGTACCCCACTGGGATTTCCCTCTTAGAAAATGAAAGGTGCACAGAAAAATGGTCCCTGGGAGCTCAGCATCCACCAGATGTCACTGATGATCCTCCCAAAACCAGAGGACCCAGCGCCAAGCCAGGTGGGAAAAGAACTAAAAAAACGCATCACTGGTGAGGAGCTCCATAAAATTCCAGGAAATTTCCTATCTAAATCAACAAACAAACATGTTTCAAACCCCTAAAACCCTTTTTCTCTTTTTTGCCTTCTGTGTAAAGACGAAGTGTCACTGAACTTTGCCTATTTACAATGTCTGCTGTGCTTTGCTTACATTACCCGTGTACTGACCTTTCTCACTCCCTTTCTTCTTCTCAGTTGTTTGAAATGGGACCATCAGGAAGAAAAAGAGCTCAATTCAAGCTGTTCCCCTATTTCTTTCCCCCATCTTTTACTCACCCCCGGGTGCAGTTTGGATGGCAGAGCTGGCAAACAGCATTCCCATCAGCGTATTTCCAGACAAGGGTGTCATTCTCACCCAGAACTCCCGCCGGACAGGATTTCACGCAGTGGGGGCCATCTATGAAATGGGCACACTTCATGCAATTGTCAGGGCCCTGCAAAGAGAAACAGCTTGTTTGTAATGCCCTTACACCAGCCTATTGGGGAGGAAATTCACAAGATAAATCTACATGGTTTTCACTGCTGGAAGTTTTCAGCATCATCTGGTTTTACTACCTTGCTACCTGATATTCTTGCAGTTATTTGCTCTTGAAAGATGGACCATATGAAAGGTAGTACCTGATGTTTAAAGCGTTTAATTAAGCCTAATGTTTAATATGTTAAGTTTCAGCTGCTTTTTTTTGCCTCTGCCTTCTGCCTGGTTGGAAAGTTTGCATTTTGCATTGGAAATGGGGAATAATTTAGTAACATCTTGATTAAGGGTAAGCTGAAAAGCAGAGGGCTCGGCTGCAGCCTAGTGCAATCTACCATCACACAATTCAGAATGATGGACCTGGACCTGCTGACACCTCCCTAAAGTACTGGCCTCAAATCAATACTTTCTTGGTTTCTCAGCATGGGTTCTTTCACTTGTTAGGGAGAAGCAAGAGATAATGGAGGCAACCCAAGGAGTCCGTAAGTAGGTTTTTTTTTTACTTTGAAAAGCACTTAGTTTGTATTTAAAGGCATTGCCTTTAGCCATTTTTAGCTGAAATGTTTTTATTCAGACTATAATAGCACCAGGAATGCACAAAGTATTTTATAGCAGAGGAACCAGCAATTCTAGGTCAAATTCTACTACAGAGAAGACCAGACCTGACCCACAGTGCCAGTTTCAGTGGGACTACAGTAAGACATGCTATAGGAAGATTATTTTAATTACTGTAATGTCTAAGGGCCACTATAATAGACTGATTTCTATGTCAACAAGGGAACAAGGGGGTTGTCACTGCCTGCAGGAGTTTATAATGTTAATAATATCCCTGAGGCCATGACAGTCTAAGCTAGAAGGGAAGATGGAAATGCTTCACATTACTGAGCAGTGACTCTTGAGACTGATGACGGGCAAGGGTTGAACACTCAATGGCTGCAGGGAATAGCAAGAAGTGTTTAAGGAGTTGGGTTAAGTAGCACAGAGAAGGATCTGCGATGGAAGCAGGAGACTTGATTTCATTTATCCACCAAAAAAGAGAATTAGAGCTTTACAATCAAGATATTAGTTTGATCTGATTAAAGGGAAACCATTTGGTACCGTTGCCAAACTGGACATTTCATTACACAAAATAGTGTTCTCAAAATTAAAGAACAACAAAACTGAGGAAGACTGGATGACCAGCAAGACTACGTTGCACTGACTTCTGTAGGAAGAGCATGAATGAATTGGAATATTTAAACAAGTTTGAAAATCGAATTGTTTAGTTTTGATTGCCTGCCTTTGAATATAATTTACACCTGCAATTACTTTAACATAGGTGTTTACTGTAATGTCCTAGAAGTAGGAACATAGTTAGAGGAGGGAACATGGTTTTAAGTAAAAACTGCTTCCTGCATAATTTTTGGTAAGCATTTGGTCTTGATGACAATTTTAGCACAGCTTTTCAAAAAGGCAAAAGGCTACTGGTTTAATCCATTACTTTAAGCAGGTTTTCTTCCCTCTGAATAAGGGCACTTAATTTGTTCACACCAACTTGGCACTTCATTAGCTTCACGTTCCTGAAATACTTGCCAAGTTACCATATCATCACATACATAAGTAAGCCTCTTTTTTCTCTCTCTCTCTCTCTCTGTAAACGGCACAAAACAGAAAGGCCCAACAATACCTGGGACTTTGTATTATGTGTATGATGGATGACGAGAAAGAAAAGGTTCCCTTTCCTGTTTCTGCATCCCTGCCCCACGATCTTGACTTTCAACCCCTTTTATCTCTACTCCATCTTGGAGAAGTGTAAATGAGACCTCAGGATTATCTCAGCACAGGAAATACATATCAATACATGGTCTGAGGTTCAGGTTTGCTAAGCTGAATCTGCTCTTACAGGTCCAGTGCAGGTTGCGTTGTACATGGTGGAGTTCTGCACCAGGCACTCAGGGTGGCAGGGGAGGCACTTGGAATCCCTTTCAAACTCTCTTGGCTCCCTGGAAAACAAAAAAGAAGGAAAGAAATAATAAAACCCAAGGCCGATTAGTGAGTGCTAAATTGTGCTCATCTCTCCTTTTCCTGATTTTTCCAGCTTAAATAGATTGGGCTGATGGTACTGGGACAGGAGGAGGTACAGGGGGACACTCCTGGCTACACCAGTAGCACTTGTTTAGTTCAACTAGGGGGAGGTAAGAGTAAGGGAAATTTGGTTGATGGTGAAACACACGGCACTCCAGATCACCCACTACAAATCAGTTTACTTTCCCTTTTAAGCTAACAACACAGAATATTCACAATGATTTCCAAAGGCTTTTAAATGGTAGTGATGCAAAGAGATCAGCAAAACCAGCTCAAGTGATTCTGAGGCTCCAAATAATAATTAGGGAAGTTCAACAGCAAAGCACTGATAATTAAATTCATGCCCTCGCTACAACACACAATGAATCATTAAAATATGAAAGTTGGGAACAGATGGTTTCAATAGCAATAAAGCTGTTCCACTTCAAGTAATGGTGTTATTAATTAAACTAAATCTACCCATCATTTGACATAAAAAATGCCCAGATCTGCCCTTCAGGTCATAATAGCTGCTGGCGGGAATTCACTTACAAAAAAGACAGCTGCTGAACTGCAAGCTGCTAGAGAAATACAATCATCAGGGGTATCAGCGCCTGACAAGTACTTGCTTAATACTCATGGTTTTTGGAAGTCAAACTTGGAAAGGTTCATTAAAAATATCCCTGTAATTTTTGGTGCTAGATGTGCCTTTCCTGCCTACATCACCTGTTGAACTGACTGGAAACCTCAGCCGCAGCCCTGACACACAGGCAGTGATGTGTTTTCATCGGCCTCAGTGAGGCTGGAGCAGTAATTTTGCCTGAGGCTGCTGCTCCCAGTGCTTTTGCAGATGAAAGTTCATTCGCCCTTGACTGTAACTTTGCAAACTACAGGGGCAAGCTGCTCATCTGAACAAATACGAGTCCCTTTGCAGTAAGGAAGCCTACCACATGGTGAAGCCCTGGCTCTGAGGGCAACTGAGCTCCCGGTGACTCCAAATGGCTCTGGCTCTCACTTGATGTGCTAGACATGACAGGTATAGCTCGGATCTTCACTGGGGCTTTAAGGTCTGTTATTTCTCATGGGAAAGAAGTGCAAGATTTAGTCTCCCTGGCCCTCCAGATAGTCTCCTCATGGCTTAAGGGGGTATTTTCTTGGCAGGAGCAAAATCCTGAGCAATGCTGCATGGGGAAGCAGAGGTACCTCATGTCCTGTGCTCACACAAAGCTGGTGAAATCCCATGAAGCCAGAGACCCTATTTTTGTTGTTTTCTTTCTAGTTACAACAAGTTTTAAACATTAAACCCCCCAAATCATTGCCAAAACCTCAAGCACCTCTCAGACACCTTACCCTTGCAGGATGTTGCACTGTTTCACACACTCCTTCTGGCGATCGAAAAACCTGCAGGAGAAGCAGTGGAAGGGGCCTGGGCCCCAGCATCCCACATCTGAGCACAGGGGGTCACAAACATGCCTGGCAGCAGCTGGGAGAGAAAGAGAAACAAGAAAAGCCATGAACATCAAGGGAGGAGAGAGGGCAAACAAATCACTGCCAGTGACTCCATCCTGACCAGTTTCTCCAATCTGTTCCAAAGCAGATATAAATGGTCCTGGCAGTGTGGAAAAGGAGTAATCATACTTCTCTTAATTTCCAAAGCCTGAAATTAAGAGTGATTTCTGGCCTTTCAAAATCAGAATGAACTCTTCTGTGACAGCTTAATAGCTGTATAATAAAGCTAAACCAGTACCAGACTACTGTGGTTTAACCCCAGCAGGCAACTAAGGACCATGCAGCCACTTGCTCACTCACAACCCCCAGTGTGATGGGGAGGAGAACTGGAAAAAAGGTAAAACCCATGGGCTGCAGTAAGAACA
>WTXV02046780.1:0-28777 GCA_009823435.2 Nymphicus hollandicus | reverse complement strand
CAAACTTAAACAGGGGAAGTTTAGATTGGATATAAGGAAGAAGTTCTTTATTGTGAGGGTGGTGAGGCACTGGAATGTGTTGCTCAAGGAAGTTGTGAATGCTCCATCCCTGGCAGTGTTTACGGCCAGGCTGGACAGAGTGCTGGGTGATATGGTTTAGTGTGAGATGTCCCTGCCCATGGCAGGGGGGTTGGAACTAGATGATCTTAAGATCCTTTCCAACCCTAACTATTCTATGACTCTATGATAACAAAGCTCTAAAGACATCTCTGAAAAAGTTATTCTGGTTGACAGAACTGACCTAGCCAAAACTTGCCCTTTTTTTATGGCTCATCTGCTTTTAGGCTTTTAGTAACTTTATGTTTCTTAAATAAACCATGGGCTAGATTAATACAGACACCTTCTCCTGCTGTTTCTGATTTGGAAAAAAAAGAAAAAAAAAAAAGAAAGTATTCTTGGCCTTCTTTAGGCCTTTTTAGGCTTCTTCAATAAACACTGATTCAGTAAATATGACCAGCTGGTTCCATTTCCAGTAAATAACTCATTCTTTTTCTTCTCATGAACTTGAAAGAACTTTGACTTTTCTTTCATCTCTACCTACAAAGAAATTATCTGTATTAATTTCCTTATCAGTTCTAGCTGCCTAATGTGTGTACTTTGCCAGGGATGCTTTGTAAGCTTCCATTCCCTGAATGATTTCCTAGTGTCATGCCACATATCTGTCCAAGTGAACTCAAAACAACTTTTGAATGTGTAAACTGGATAACTCCATTTCCTGCCATCTAATTTGCACTTGCAAATGTCAGTTTGCCTGTAGAAATGCAGATTCTTACACATGTAATATTTGCATCTACACAAGTTTTGAAATTTTGCTTATAGGCAGACAATCACATTAACCCAGAGCAAATTGTTCTTTTTCTTAAAAGCAAAAAAGTTACCAAACCTTCAGATGAAAGGGACACTTTAGCTAAAGGTCAGGAAATCCAGCTGTAATTTGTATTTAACTAGTGCTTTAGATCTCAACTTTAAATTCTAATTAAAGATTGAGGTAGATATATGAAATTCTAATGAGGAAGCTGCAGGCTATATTTTTTCAGTGTTGCATCATGTCCTCTGTTATTTCTAAACACTGAATATAATTTTTGTATACTTAGCATAGACTGAGGGCTTGTTTTTCTCACAAAGAGGAACATGGAAGTTCTATGAATGATACCCAACTACTGGTATACATTAAAAAAACAAATTAGCATATTCTTTATTTAATTATATTTTTTTCTGCATCTTAATTTTTAAGCCAGTTTTTGGAAAATCCAGATACAAACTTTTATTTTTAGTCACAGTTTATTCTTCTTCTCTGAAGGCAGAGAAATCAGATCTCAATGTCCTTTTGAGATTCTTGTTTCATGATCTACATGCTGGCTTGTAATGCAAAAGGAAAAAAACAAAAAACAAAATTATGTTGCATTAAAACTTGGCTTTACGCCGAGAAAACTAATTACAAAACTGTTAGCTGGCATTTCAGCATTTGCATACACACTGTCTGTGCGTAACTAATGCTGGCCACTTTGTCCAAGGTTCATGTAGATTGTTACATACTCCTTCTACTGGTTTTTGGGTTTGTGTCTTTTGTTTAGGCATCTGTTGACTTACTAAAAATGCAGTCTACATTCTCAAATTTATCAATCCCTAAAATACATTATATTATCTGATGACAGAGAAGTTGAATAATTTAATATTTCTACATAGAGTTCTTTTTTTTCTACCTTTGCCACCTTTGCCACCTTTGCCACCTGCGCCACCTGCCTTTGTCGTATAGCTAAATTTGGTTTCTTATTGCTTTCCAAATATTCAAGGGCAGGCACCATGCATTCAAATTCTCAATTGCTGTAGCAGTTTTTAAATGGTGCTTGAATGATTTGTAGCTTCTTATACTCATTCATCAAATCAGAAAGCCAAATTTTGCCATACTTGCTTTTAATATCCTGAATACATTTGGGTAGTTTTCTTCTTGGAAACTGAAGGACTACCTGACTTGACCACATTACTCTCTCAGTAAAAATACAACTGTTGATTTCACTCTGTCTCATAAGCAAGATGGATTTTCTTGAGCCGTAAAATCCTTTATCTTGAGTTACTGTAATCTTGAAGAGTGTTATATAGTTCCAATCATACTATCAACATTTTTTTTCTTCTGACTTTTTAATACTTTGACTTGCTCCAGGTGTACCTGAGCAAGGAATATGTTTTCTTAATATTCTGTTGGGTCTTTGATTCACTGAAATTAGCACATACTTCTCTTGTGATACAAAATCCCAGTTTATGCTGCCAGCATTAGGCATTTTTTCCTTGTGATCTGACCATTATAGGATAAGATCTGTTTTATGCCCTGTTTCACCTCTTTCTTCTTCGTGATTTATTTGGAAATCCCAGGAAGTAGTGGCACCCCTTCAAAAGAGGCAAAAAACACTGTAGGATGTCAACAGATTCTGTTCTCCTAGGTTATAAGTTACTTTCATCCTTGTCTGACATCTTCACCACCAGAAATTATTTTCCTGAGCACGAAACATCCTGCTGCTGGAGTCTTGATAATATTCATTGTAGTTGTTTGGAAGTACTCAATACTGGCCTCTTTACAATGATTTCCAAGGCCCTGTAATGAGATTGCATGTCCAGCTTATGCCTGGAGCTGAACAGCTAGAATTTTTCTGTTCAAAGAAGCACAGCTGGTAATTGTTTCTCTACCTAAAATTTTGGTTCTTCTGTCCTTGTTATTAGTCCACTGACCAATAACTGTGCTTGACCTCTTTAAAAGACATAATTTTGCAACTTCAGATGATTCAGGTGTTTAAATTTAAGGAATGAGAATAAATGTCTGTAAGAAAATTTCTTGCCATTGTCTTTCTCTGACAGAATGACCCCATCACCACCCAGTACATAAGGTCTGACAGATCGAGTAGCATAGTCTAAGTGTCCTAACCCCTGGCTGTGTCACCAGTCCCAAAACCACTTGTTGATTCACCGGATCCAACTGGTCCTTTCAAACCCCTTCCCTTTGACCAGGAGGACTAGTGAAAAATTCCCTGTACTCCAGAGTCCTTTACCACCTCTCCCAGGGCTCTGTAATCCTTCTTGATACCCCTCAGACTACTCCTAGCTGTATCACGGGTACCCACATGAAACAACAGCAGCAAATAGCAGTCCTAACACCATCTCCTGCAAAGTACAGTATCAGCTGTAATCATGCTATTATATAAAATGCCAAATTGTAGACCTTGAATGGACTTCAGGCCAGCAGAACCTAGAGTCACTCAGATAACCACCAAAAAAATTAAATCTTGAGTCGCATGTCTAAAGTTGTAGGGCTATTTGAAATGTCCTAGGCTTTCCCAGCTAGCATCGTACTATGCTCCAGGAAAGCACAGGTCTACAATATTTCTATGCACATTTGAAACATAATGTTAAAATTATCTGCTAGCATTAACAGATGACATTGACATACTCAAATCAATGCAGCAGAGATATACCAAAAGAGATACGGAACAGATAAATTACAAGATCAAAGAGAATTAAGTTTCACACACACAATCACATAGAATCAAAATTTGTTGAAACTTTGGAAGGCAAAGGGGAAATTCTATTGCTGTCTACAGCTACGTAGTGGGAGGGTGTAGATAAGGTGGAGCTAGATTGTTCTCAGAAGTACACAGGATAGAATCATAGAATCATCCAGGCTGCAAAAGACCTTTAAGATCATAGGATTATAGAATAGTTAGGGTTGGAAAGGACCTTAATATCATCTGGTTCCAACCCCCCTGCCATGGGCAGGAACTCCTCACACTAGACCATGCTGCCCAAGGCCCTGTCCAACCTGGCTTTAAACACTGCCAGCTATGGAGTATTTACCACTTCTTTGGGCAACCTTTTCCAGTGCCTCACCACCCTCACCGTAAAGAACTTCATTACATCAAACCTAAACTTCCCCTGTTTAAGTTTAAACCCATTACCCCTTGTCCTATCACTCAGCCACTGATAAAGAGTCCCTCTCCAGCATCCCTGTAGACCCCCTTCAGATATAATTGAGTCCAACCATTAAACTAACTCTACAAAGTCCAGCACTAAACTATGCCCCTAAGTGCCATGTCTACACATCTTTTTAAATACCTCCAAGGATGGGGACTCATTACTTGCCTGGAAAGCCTGCTCCAATGCTTGACAACCATTTTGGTGAAGAAATTTTTCCTAATATCCATTCTGAACCTTCCTTGGCACAACTTGAGGCCATTTCCTCTTGTCTTATCAGTTGTTACTTGGCGAGAAGAGACAAACACTCACCTTACTATGACCTCCTTTCAGGTAGCTGTAGACAGTGATAAGGTCTCTCTTGAGCCTCCTTTTCTCCAGACAAAACAACTCCAGTTCCCTCAGTCATTCCTCATATGACTTGTGTTCTGGGCCCTTCATCAGCTTTGTTGCCCTTCTCTGGACCCACTCCAGCACTTCAATGTCTTGTAGTGAGGGGCCCAGAACTGAACACAGGATTCGGTGTGGGGCCTCACCAGTGCCAAGTACAGGGGGATGATTGCTGCCCTGGCCCTGCTGGCTACGCTATTTCTGACACAGGCCAGGATGCCGCTGGCCTTCTTGGTTGCCTGGGCACAAGTTGGCTCATGTTCAGTCAATCAGCACCCCCAGGTCCTTTTCCACTGAGCAGTTTTCCAGCCACTATACCCCAAGCCTGTAGCATTGCATGGGGTTGTTTGAATTCAAATGCAGGAACCAGAATTTAGCCTTGGGATAGATAGGTCAAGAAACAACGGACATAAGCTGCAGCCAGAGAAATGCTGCAGCTTGAGAAATTCTGACTCAATATGAAGAAGACTGGTCTTACTGAGAGGATGGACAAATATTTTAACAGGTTGGCCAGAGAGTTTGTGATATTTCCATCCATGGAGAGACTCAGAAGTCTGGACAAGTCCCTTAATAACCTTTTCTATCTGGACATGTTTTGACAAAATTATGTCTATAAATCCATTTGAACCTATACTATTCTATCATTCTGTGAAATTTGTGGCTTATTTCAGAGTGCAGTAGGAAGCTCTCCCAGGCTCAATTTTGGCTGTTGTAGTCAACTGCAAAATGGATGATAGCTGCTAGGAAATGAGAATAACACCAGCATGCCAATGAAACTGAAGAACTGAAAAAAGTAACTGATTTCAGAAATGTACTGAAATGCTGTCTAAGGCTAATCAGTAATTTGTGGCTTTAACATTTACTTCTCTCAGAAATGTGTTTTATAAATTCAATATGTATAAATTCCTGTCAGATTAAAAAAGCACTTTTGATTATATAGCATTAATGCATTTTACAAATAATAGGCAGATCCTTAATTTGAAAATGTATTTGAAACACAGTAGCATTCTCCATTTTAAAATGAAGTGCTTATATTTTGGTTTGGTTTTGGTTTTTTTTATTTATTTACAGAATAAGTGTCTTCTCAACTTTTGCTATTACTCCCTTTCTTTTTTCCCTCCATTTGGGTTTCCTGCTCAGCAGCATCTCTGTTCCCAATCTTTCCCTATGACCTCTCCTCAGTCCCTATTAATTTTTTGTTTGCTAAACATAGAACCTCTTTCCTTGTCAATTTTTCATCTATTTCCCTTCACCTTCTTGTTCCATTAATTCCTGTTCCTTTAAATTCTCCTGCAGGGGGTTATGGTTCCCCCCTGCTCCTTCACTGCATGTCTTCTTCATATATTTTTTTCTCACACACATATGCTCACTACTTTGAAGGCTAAGCTAAACAGAAGAGGTTACAGCTGGAGGGGCATGTGGAATATGAAAGCATGTAGTTCTGTGGTGGGTTGACCCTGGCTGGATTTCAGGAGCCCATGAAAGTGGCTGTGTCACTCCCCTCCTCAGCTGGACAGGGGAAAGAGAATATAAAAAAGAGCTCATGGGTCAAGATAACGGCAGGGAGAGATCACATACCAGTTACTGTCACAGGGCAAAACAGACTTGGCTAGGGAAATTAGTTTAATTTATTACCATTCAAATCAGAGTAGGGTAAATGAGAAATAAAACCAAATCCTCCATAAGCTTCTCCCACGTGAGTCCTTCCCACAGATCTGTCTTCACAAACTGCTCCAATGTGGGCCCCTTCCATGAGTGCAGTCTTTCAGGAACAGGCTGCTCCAGTGTGGGTCCCTTTCATGTGGTGCAGTCCTTCAGGAGCAGACTGCTCCAGTGTGGGTCCCTTCCATGGGTGCAGTCCTTCACAAATAGACTTCTCCAGCATGGATGCCTTCCATGTTCCTGCCCTTCAGTAACAGACAGAGATTTTAACCTAAATGTTTGGACCATTAAAACTGTTTAGGAGGAGTAAGAAAAAAGCAAAAACCAACCAACCAAACAAAACTAACTTCAACTTCCAGTGAAAGGCACCTATAGATATTCTGAGATTACTGTCAACAGTGGCAGTGCTTTGTTTTTCTTTTGCACTTCCACCACATACTGACTAGGATGATTGTTCCAGTGATTTCTATTTTGCAATAAATCTGAAATTATTTTTCTTGTCAGCATGCTGGTAGAAACAGCTTGATGATACAGAAACAGTGACAAAAAAAATTGGCAACAGACACTTCGGGTACCTTTGTCAGATATGGAATATACGGTATCCAGCAAATAAATCTATTAGTTCTTAGTAACAACAACAAGTGACAGTAAGACTAAAAAAACCAGACTTCTTGAATAGGTGCACAAAGCTTTCTGAAGGATCTGCACAAAGCATTTTCTGCTTTTTGCCTTGGGCTGGACATAGCAGTAAATGTGCATAATGAATATAGAGTGCAGGATTATTTATTCCATTACATGGGGCCTTCAGGTAAATTTGCAAACAAACTCAGCTGCCAGAGTTGCTGTAGGAATATTTCTGTATTTTCAACAATACAAGTCTTGTGTTGAGCTACATATATCTTACACATTTTTACTAGACTTTGTCTATCTGACATATGAATAGATGTAACCGATTAGTATGGCAGTGTTAATAGTAGCCCATGGTATACATCAATGCATTGACATAACTTGCTTTGTTTAGAAAGCTCTCAACTATCTGATACAATTGTGTGTGCAGTAAGGACATTTTTTAATTACCAAGAAGAAGTAATTCTCAAAAATATGACTGGATTCTTTGAAAAGTTCTTTATCAACATGCAGTGGATATAGACCAAGGAACATTTAAAAAGGAAGGGTATTAACACAAGTGAGACTTTTCTGTACTGTTTCATGGAAGAATAGCAGCTAGCAAGAGATGAACACAAGTAATGAAGTTTCAGTTTGTTTTGTTGGGCACAGTGATCCAACATGCTTACAATGCAAGGAACTGAAAATCTGGAACTTGATGCCTTGAAAACTTCTTAGTACTGTTTAATTCAACATATTTGTGCCTAGTGGTACAGCACTTATCTGGGATCTAACTGTGATCTGTAATTATTCATAATATTCCCTTTAAGGTAGCAATCTAAATTAAAATTACTAGCCAGAAGGTTTTTTAAAAGAGCAACCCTAACCTCCTTAGAAAATCGCAGGCATATTGATATAACTAGTTCATCATACATTTTCAAGTGCCCTAAGGCGTAACAGTCTTCTTTCTTTTTTCCTTTTATTTTTCTGTTCCATTTTCACATAGGATCTTATTGAACATTTTTCTACCCTTCCAGAATTTTTTCAGGAATGTAATTTTTTCCCAGATTCAAATTGTAAGCTTCTGTATCAATTTTATTTGCTTGTTTGTTGATTTCTTACTTTATGTAAAGGCAATGAAATACAAATCTTGGGAAGCCACAGGACACTGGTAAATTTTTATATTACGTTGCACATAACATTAACTCATTTATTTTCTTATTAACATGAAGTTTTTCTTTATTATCAGTTGTAGGAAGGAGTATGATGAAAATCTGTTGTGACTCTCTAGGCTGGTTTGTCACTCAGCAGGGGAATAAATAAATGTTTCCAATAACTTTATCCAAAGCATTTTCTTTGGTAAACACAATAAAGTACAGATAGAGACATGCAAGCAGTGAAATACCAGAACATCTGGTGAACTGCAGGTGGGCCAGGAATTTGAAGTCGAAACAGGTGCAGAGAAGCAGGTTTTCTGATTCTAAAATTGTATTAGATGCTGGTAAGTTTCTATATATGTGAGGCAATGACCTGCATGATTTCCATGTAGGTTAGAATCAGTAACATGCCATGTCAAGAACATATTTCTTGAGAAGATAGAGCTGCAAAGGAAACAATGATTACATGAAGTTTTTAATTTTAATATATATTTTAATTACAATATCTGTGCATGTCCTAATCTCCTCATTCTTTCATTCTGTCTCATTCCCATAATATCAGAGCTTTCACACAAGTTAACTCTGGTGTTAAAAATTAGTTTCTTAAACTAACATTTAAAAACTACTGTTACTTAGGGTGCCTCTACTCTTCCCTCTATAGTACTTTTTCATTTTGTTTGCTTTTTAATAGTACTCAGTTACAGATAATTGAGGGTGAAATGATAACTCTTAGTAAAAGGATGTTCCCAAAATTCAGTAATATTTTTAAGATCCCAAAACAGGAGCTAATGCTTCATAATATCTTTGACAATTTTGTCCACCAAAATATATCTGAATCCTTTAGGACTGCAAAATAGGACTGTAAAATATTTTGGGAATAAAATACTTCATTTTATGTTGTATATTTTAACCTCATCTAGAACTCCAAGGAGCAAACTCCTTTCCATAACTCTTTATATTTTACTTCTACTAGGTCTGTAAATTGGTGAAGGAAGTTTACCATGTTAATGTTTCTCACTTGGATTCATTTGGATCTTTTTTGAATTCAATATTTGTCACATTCTGTAGCATAGACAATACATACATCCAGCTACAGTTTGGCCACCTTTTGTGCAAAGATAGCCACTTCTTTGTTTCTACCTGTGCTCATCATACTAGGTCCATTACTTCAGCAGTTTAATGGAAATATCTCTGTGTTTAGTGAAAATATCTCTGAAATTTTCAGAGATAATTCTCTGAAAATAGAGATATTTCTATACCACATCCCTGTTTGTATGGAGAAGCAGGTTTCAAACTCAAGGTTTAAATTCAATCAAAAAAACAGAAAAGAGGCATATGAATTCAAAATGTAAAAAAAACCCAAACCCAAACCAAAACATTTTTACTTAGCCTAGTCACTGTTACATAGTTAACAGTTAAATGTGCTAGACCAACCACTGTAATTAAAGAAACCCGACAGTCATTATGATGACTGAATGGCAGAATTATGACTGCCTTCTCCTTACCCACTTTGCTGCTGGAGGCTTTTACCCTGCTATACGTGTCTTAATATATATAGTTACTCCACTGGTTTCTCAGATTTCTTTATTTCTACCATTTGGAAAATAATATTTGCCCCTCTTCTATACCCTCAAGGTGTTTTATTTTCCCCAAAATGGACATGATCAGGCCCTGATTGCCTGGAGATATTTTTTCATTATCACTTCCTAAGGATTATGTTTTCCTCTTGCCTGACAACAGTTGATATTATGGTCTTATTTGCCTGATGTTAATAGCTGAAGTTATCCCAGATCTGCTGACCTTACCAACCAGCTCACTTTTAAGTTGATGCACCTAGAGTAGCTATTAGATAGGCTGCACAGCTGAAGTGGGAATTATCAGAACTACTATCTTTGCCCTTCCACTATTCATAGGCCTGAATATACTGAGTATAATTTGACCTATTTTCAGATAACTGCACATGTATCCACTAGGCACACAAAGCTCGCAGACCAGCTTTATTACGTAGCACACTTGATAAAATTATGAACAACAAAACAATCATAAGCAAAATCACTGAACAGTGATCTTATAAACATGTTCAGCCTGAAAGTTTATTCCAGCCTTAACATCCCACTAAGAACAATGAAAGGAGACCAGTAATTATTATTTGGGGCAGTCATGAACAAAAATGCATGTTATTTTAAGTTGCACATTAGCATTTAAATTAAACTGATTCACTTCTTAAAATAAACTTATGGGCCCAAGCTTGAATCAGAGGCACAGCTGTTAAACATGTTTTTGGGTTTTCAAGGGAGGAGGGGATCCCTGTCCATGTACCCCACAAACAATAAAGAAAGGAAAGGGAAAAGATTACCCTTTGCTTTTGCCCACTATGTTACTGCTACTTCCATTTACATTTCAGAATCTCTTTGAACATTTTAATATTCAAACATCCCATAGTATTTCCTTCTTTTCTTTCAAGACACACACCTGCCTGTTATACTGGCCACACTGTGCCTATGTAGTCTGCTATGAATACAACTCATATCTTAGCTGGTGCGATTGCTGCCGCCTTCAACCCGCTGTGAATGTACACAAGTTAACCCATGCATCTACACACAGTAGTATGAAGACCTCTGAGGGCACGTTTTCTTTGCAGAGAGGTCACATTGACTCTCTGCATCCAACTTTTGTGGCAGTTAGAGGTTATATGGTGCAGAAACACAAGCTTGATTACTTCTTTAATCTGTTTCCAGTTAGCTGTGGGAGAAACACTCTTCTTGATCTTTCTTTTCCTCTCACAGACCGTAAGAGTTTTCCATTTTCTTCTACAACATGGAGGAGTCTATCCATTCACTAAGCAGGGAGCTTAAGAAAACCCTCTTTAAAGCCGTATCACCATTCAGAATACCTGTTTGGGGTTCTAATTATCACCTAATTTAGATCAAATCTATCAAAAAATAAACCAAGGAATTTAAATGGAGTTACTTCTTTAAAACTGTGCCACACACAGGTACATTAGGAACCTCAAAATGAAAATAATTCTTACCTTATATGCACAGGGTTTTGGTTTATTATTTATTTTTTCATTCATAACCTGAGGGGTTTTCTTCCATTAGTAACTACTGTAGCTGCTGACAGTCCTACTTAAGATTCCTGATGGAAGCACTTTGCTGTCGAAGTCACAGACACCTCCACATTTCTCTCAGAGTGACACAACGATACAAATCAAGGTGAGAAACATACTGTTTGCTATAATTGCAGAAATTCTGATAATTATGTACATCCCTGCCAGGAATTAATTTAATCGTTGTGTCTAAAAAGCTGATTATGTAGTGGCTTACAGCACACAAAACCTTCCTTTCCCTTTCTCTTTCCCTTTCCCTTTCCCTTTCCCTTTCCCTTTCCCTTTCCTTTTCTTTCTGAAATTGTAGGCAACTGGTGGCAAATACAGGGACATCTGAATGAAAACCAATCTACAACAGCGCTACAACTGCTCATATTTGAGCTTAAACCTTGAGGAAAATAAACTACTCCTGGTAACTCATCTGAACATTTTTTCCTACCAAATGCTTTTTAAAAAAATAAAAAGAACTTTTATAAAAAGCTAATTGAAATAGCTCCATCAAAACATGGATGGGCATGACAGTCAGAGAATACACATGCTAGGAGAGGAGCTGTGAAAAAAAACCACTGTTAATTTAGTGGAATTTATCTTGAACATCAGACATAATAGCTAAGTATGCAATTATTTTCCGGAAGCTAACTGGAAATATTTTTTAATTTAAAGTATCAATTGACCAAACAAACACTTGAAAAATCTAGTCCTCCAAAAGATGGGAATTTTTCTCATAAAATTGCTCTCAATTAGAACATAAAAAACCCCCAAAACCAGACAACACAGGGATTTTTTCTTTACAGATGAAGAGAGAAATGTTTGTAAGCTACTAATTAAATAAAAAAAATATATTTTAGATACAGCTCATATTATTTATTAATCAAAGGGATATAATATATACACATATCTAAATATTGTAAAGATAATTCTGAGAAGACTCATAAGCTCCCCATGAATTCTCTGAAAACAGTAGTCACTGTATTCTACTGTAATTATAATGAAAGTCTGATGTCTCTTCTGGCTCCCAGCTATCAGTGCATATGAACACCTTACAGTGTTTAATGATTTTAATCTCAAAGCACTGATATGGGAAGAAAATGTTATGTTTCTGTTACAGAGGGAGTAAAGGAAGACTAGGGCATAGCATCTTTAAAAGAGTAGTATGGCTTTGTCCCAGCCACACTGGAAATCAGTAAAGCAGCCCCCCATCCTTTATAAGGAATAATCACTGGACCACACTTTGTCTCCATCTCTTTGTTTAATGGCTACATCTTTCTTAAAGCTGAATTCTCTTTGAGGTAAGGATATATCCTAGAATGTATTGACATTGACAATCTGCTCAGGAGATAACCACAGCTAAGGCAGCTCACTGAGTACCACTGCAGACAGATCTGCGCTGATAGGAGCACAAGGAAACACTTGCAGTGTCTGTCTAAATTACAGCAAGCTCTAGCCCATAGTATTAATTTCTCACTTCCAAAGAATGAAAAGGCCAGTAAATCTTTCAATGAAACTGTAAATAGTGCAATTCTGTTCTACATAAGTGTGTGAAGCAGAGGTTCAAAGGTTACCTCTGAATCATGGCCTTATATAAAATCAGCCTGCCACTATGTCAGCGTGGTATGGTAACACTTTAAACACTTTATTTAAGCATCTCACTTAGGAAACAATTACTGTAAGTTTTGTCTAATATAATTAATAGGTCAAGCAGCACTTATTAAGTCTTTAGGCATTAATTAACATTTAAAAATTATCACATATGACACATTAATTAGATATCAGTCACTTATTAGAACTACTGACATTTAATAAGCATTTTAATTTATACCAAACTATCCTGCTGTATATATCTTTCCAAACTACAAGTACCTGCAAATAGTACTTAAGGCCCTTTGACATGTTAACTCTTAATTTTGTCTTTGTAATTAGCATGTACATGGAAACCTGATTTATACCTTATATACTCTGGTCACAAAACCAAAACTATGTCTTTTCAGTTCACTAATAAATGACAAAATATTGAATAAAAAGCATACCATGCATATTAAAATAATTTAAAATACATAATAGAAATTAATAGCATCTTTCTCCTCTTTCTGTGTCAGATTTGAAATTAAATCCTCTTCTGATTCTACTGTCCTGTCCTGAGGAAAGAAATACAAATATCCAAGTGTTAATTGCTGACCTCTGTCACCCCTTAATTATGCATTCTTGTATCTTCTTTAATACTTCCCTATAGCAATTTCCTATTATCAAGATCTTGTCATTAGATGCTTCACAGGTATCTTGGCCTAATTGTGCTTATTATCAGTCAGTTTTTATAATAATAACTGGGTACTTGGGATGACATATAAAAACCCTACAGGTTGCCCAAACTTTACAAGACTAATGTTCATATTGGCAGCTTGACAAGAACCAGAAAGCTATGCTTCTTCTGCACATACTTTTGCATAACTTTTCTCATTAATATATGCACTAACTCATAAGATTCTCATATATTTGCAACTTTGCTGAACTAATAGAAATCTTCTATTTAATCATTAGATGTTTCTTGTCTAATGTACACCTATGAGATAAATTAAGGCGGAATTTTGGAGTGTGCAAATATGGAAACTTTCCCAGCTTTCCCTGTACATGCTTGAAACTCTATCGGGATGGGTCATGTGGAAGAGAGAGTCTGTATGGCAGTAACCTGCATCAGGGAGGTATGGGGTGCTTTAAACATGCAATTCCATGATTTGACAACATCCTCACTTATCTGGCTACTTCTATTCTGCTCAGTGAACTGCAGCATTTGGTGCTGGGACATACCTTACAACACTACCCACGTGAAGCTACAGCCAAAGCCACAGAAGACTCTGAAAGTGCAAGTCAGCCACAGGAGTTTCACCTGCAATGCATGAGACTTGACAGATTTGTAGCATACCTGTGATGGCTTAATTAGGCTAGCACAGAAAACAACAAGTAGTAAAAGCAAGGTCTCCAGATGTTCTGGGAATATACATATGAGTATCCATACTGTTATCATTCATTACAGCTGTTAGCTGGATTAAGATACCAAACATAGGATAACTTGCTACATTTTCACCTTATCCTTGCAGTTTTGACCAAGCCTAAAGGTAATTAATTGGCTTCATGCAGGTCTACACTGTTGTTTTGATGAGAGTAAAAAATCAGACCAATAAGGAATGAAAAAGTCTATTGACCTTTTTTTTTCTCCTCAGGTAGAAAATCAAAAGACAGTTGACTTGAAGGCTAGATTGCAAAGAGACCTTGCAACACTGAATCCCACAACAGGTACATTCTTTAGCCACATCAGACCTGGGGATCTAAAGCAAAATAGTTTCCTCAGGTCCCTCAGTAGTTCACAGTCAATGATGAGCATCACCAATAAATAGCTCAGACCAGAAACAAAACTCATTTCTCAAGTACAGTCCATAGCACTTATTTAAATACTCTGACTTTCTATACAGTGTATGAGGGGGATTAAATAGGATTCACAACAGACAGCATGCTGTGCAAGGTTTATAGAGTAGAGAAAGTCAAGGCTTAAATCCTTGTGTCAGACCAGTTTTACAACTCAAAACCTCTCCTGCACTAATGGATCTGTGTCCCTCCTTTCAAAATAACAGGCACCTCTTTCTTGTAAAACACAGAGGTCAGGTGATGGTGTTTCTACTATTTAGATGGGATTCAGACTGAAGAAATTCAAATACATGTAACTCTGTGGCTTGAGATGCTGAAGTATCTTTTCATTCTGCAACTGTGCTACTTTGCAGAAACAAAAGTAGAACTCCCTGGGTAGAGAGAAAAGTGTGTGCTGGTTTTATCTAGGGTAGAGTTGATTTTCTTCATAGTAGCTAGCATGGGCTGTATTTTGGATTTGTGCTAGAATCACTGTTGATAATACAGGGATGTTTTCACTATTGCTTACGCAGAGTCAAGGCCTTTTCTGTTCTTCACACCAACCCATTAGCAAGTTGGCTAGAGGTGCACAAGGAGCTGGAAGGGGACTCAGCCAGGACAGCTGACCCCAACCGACCAAAGGGATATCCTATATCATATGATGTCATGGTCAGCATATAAAGCTGTGGAAGAAGGAGGAATAGAATCATAGAATCAACTAGGTTGAAAAAGACCTTTAAGATCAAGTCCAACCATTACCCCAAGATTGCCAAGATCACCACTGAACCATGTCACTAAGGGCCTCATCTACACAGTTTTTAAAAACTTTCAGGGATGGTGATTCCACCACTTCCCTGTTCCAATACCTGATCTACCCTTTTGGTGAAGAAATTTTTGCAATCTATACCTCCTCTGGTGCAGCTTCTGGCCATTACCTTTGTCCAGTCACTTGCTACGTGGGAAAAGAGATCATCCACCTCCTTGCTCCATCCTCCTAAATGCAGTGGAAGGGGGTGGTGTTTGGAGTTTGTCTTCCCAAGTAACCATTAAGCGTGATGGAGCTCTGCTTTGCTAGAGATGGCTGAACACCTGCCTGCAGATAGGAAGTGGTGAATTAATTCCTTGCCTTTGCTTGCGTGCATGGTTTTTGCTTTACCTATTAACCTGTCTTTATCCCAACCCATGAGTTTTCTCACTTTACCCTTCTGATTCTCTCCCCCATCCCATCAGAGGACTTGGGGAGGTGAGCGAGCTGCTGTGTGGGGTTTAGCTGCCAGCTGAGGTTAAACTGAGTTAAATGACCACAGTCCTTTTTGTTTCCCAGTCTGGGGGTCAAATTCAAGTGAGTAGTTATCTGCTGAAAGAGAGAATGGCTACCTCTTGACCCGATCTCCAAGGATGGTTACAGTGCTTTATAAATCAAAAAGTGAATTAATCCATAAGCAGGCCTAGGAACTAAGATCAAAACTCATCTTTCAAAATTTAAACCCCCACTGAAATGTCAGTTAGGGTGCTTGCTCTTTCCACTGCCATGCGTCTGCTTGGCAGAACTCGTTGTTATCTTGTCATCAAGAGATTCCTATTTTCTTCTTTTAAGCCTACATTTATGACTGATTTGTTTTCATTGACTTTTAACTGACATTAGCTAATTATTAACTCTGCAGGATAGATTAAATTTTAATTTTAATGTCATTGTAAAACACTGTGAGCTGCCTCAGTATGATAAGATGCTATAAAAGTTTAAACTGTTGTTATAAGTTACCCACCTGTTCAAAATGTTAGAAATCTACACATTTAAATCAATCACAGTACACTGGATGCCCCATCAAGACTAATGCTGATAAATTATACTCTTAGCTCTATTTGATACAGAGTCATTATTCTCCAGAATGGTAGTATATTGGACTTCGTTTTGTAGAGTTTTAGTTGAGGTTTCAGTGTAATTTTTCAAAATCCTAAATACACTCCAATGCATATTTTCCAATCTGCTAAATTGCTGGGTGATTATCCTGGCTAAACAGTACCTTTGAGGTTCTGCCTGGTGTATGAGAGATATGCAGGAGATGTACTGTTTCCAAATGAGTTCCTGGAAGTACTGTGGAATGATAGAAAGGCCTATACAGTACTTCATACAGTTCTTGCCATCTCTGGGCCAAATCAGAAGAATTAGATATAATAACGTCTGGAAAAAAACCCTATACCTTTCTGTCTCAAGAGACAACAGATGAATCTGCAGGCTGGAGCAAATGAGATTTCTATCTTAGGCATGGTATATAGATTGGAAAAAGAACTTATTCTGGATATTTTAACTATAAAGCAGGTTAATATTTTTCCCATGACTATCTCATCTCTTCACGTGGTAAATTCACTTGGGTAAGTACTATTTCTTATTGAAAGCAAGAGGGTTATTTCTATAGTTCCAATAAAGAAAGGCAGCATACTGAGGCTGCATATTTTAATAGACTTAGTTCTGCAGTCAGGGAACTGACTTTACTACCTCCTCTTCTTCTTGTTCTCAAAAAAGTTTGTAAGTAAACCAAAAGGCACACAGTTCATAATTTTATTCTAACTGAAACAATCTTCAGTAGCCCTGCAGCTGAGCGACCTCTTCAGTTCATTCATTATTTTCATTTAGATGAATATAAATTCTAACACTACACAAAAATGCTATATTGTCTGAGACAGGTGACAGCAGACTCTTCAGTTTCCTTTTGTAATATATTCCTGCCAATTCCTAAAGTAAGAATTCAGTGAAAGACTCCCCAAAGAGATAATTTTTTAACTCTGTTACTGAGGAGGAAAAATATGTAAAAGAGGATTTAGCTGACTACATGAGGCTTAGCATGGGTTTACCATCCATACCCATCTAGGGTTGTGCTTCCTGAGCTCAGTGTCTGTGTACAGAATACTAAGAATCTGGGCCCTGACAGTGATTACTAGTATCAGTGTAACTGCTAGATGACTGAGGGACAGGGGGTCATACACAGGTCCTGAGGTTAAGAGGCTCGAACCGGCATGTATCTGTGTGGCTGAAAGCAAACTTACTCTAGAGCATGCTCCCTGTGCCTACATGACATAGCTGTATGCCCTGCCTCTCTCAAGGATCTGTGCGTTGCTCCTACAAACACAACACATAATTACTAGTTTTGTAAATTTTCAGTTCAAAGTGTTTAAAAAAAAAGTGAAGGCCATAGTGCATCTTTCTGTCTCTGAATACTGTTCTAACATTTTAACATTTGTGATTATATGTTGCATCCCATAAGGTGTCCTATGAGTGGTTCAAGCATTACTTTCAAAAGAGTGCGTTTCAATGACCCAGAACATGGTAAAGAAGAGAACAAATAAGGAGAAAATAAAATTCTAGTGTCCAAGTTTTCTTTCTGGGGCTTTTATTCACCAAAATAAAACTTTCTTCATTCTGACCAAAAAACAGTGTAGTTAAGCTTGTAGATGATGATTTAGACAGTCTCTAGGTTGTAGGGGACTGGGGAGGGGAGGGGGAAGGAGGATCCTTAATATAGAATTACTCTTTTTTCCTAGTACAGACAGGTCCTTGGCAGCTTTGAAAAACTTCAGTGTGTCTTTCTTTAGCACTGTAATTGTTGTTTGCCTCTCTCCCTATTTGGAATTTCTTCAGTAACTTAGTGATGGAAAGCTAAATGCTATTTGGCAGGTTTATTTCACAGAATTGTGTGGAGTATTTCTGTCCTAGCATTTCTCCAAGAAACAATTTTGTGCAAGCTACAAGTGATACCACAACAAAGGGGATTATGGAGACCTGACATACCATGTCAGCTGTCATTTCTGACAAATGTAAATGCAAGAATGAAATCCTAGGTAGAAAATAGGAACATATGAGTCGGGATTGAGTGAAAGTGCATCGAAGACTCTGCTTCCAGACTCTTTCTTTACCTCTGTTGTTTTTCTCTGACTTATTTGCATAGTGTATTTCTTATTCTGAATTTTCCTTGGATGTAAACTTACTTTCTCTTTTAAAGAAGCCATACAGACCAGCAGTGACTGTGAAATGTCTGCTATTACTGAAAATACATATTATGTTGTGGAGGGTAGTTTCTGTTAGAGGAAAATACACCCAACAACCTAGGAGAGGCAAGGTGGATGCTCCCTCATGTCCCCAAGTCTGACTGGTAGTGAGGTAGTAGATGTGTTTTCAGCAGGCACATATATACACCATGTATATCCATATACATAGCCAGCCATATAGCTCACAGATAGATACACACGTAACACCTTTACAAACATAGACACCACCAATGGCCTTAACCTGGTTTCCTCTCTGGCTGAGCAGGATGGAGGTTCCCTAGTAAGAATATATACATACATACTCACAGTGTGGATCCCTCCAGCAGCTGGGCTCAGGCACTGTCCAGTAGCTATCCCTGAATCCCAATCTCACCAGTTGCTGGCATCTAACATTCAAGCCCCAGGGCTGCAGTTCCCCACTCCCGTTGCTGGTACAGACTGTCATACAAACACTCAGAATCAGAGAATCATTAGGGTTGGAAGGGACCTCTGGAGATCATCTAGTCCAACTGTCCTGTCAAGGCAGGGCCAGCTAGAGCAGGTTACACAGAAACATGTCTTGGTGGGTTTTGAATGTCTCCAGAGAGGGAGAGTCCACAACCCTCCTGGGCAGCCTATAAGACTCAAATTGGTGAATTCAAAGTCCAGAGTGCTAACCACACACAGTTGGTGAAGACTTCCCTGGTCCCAGCAGCTCCCCGTGCACTTATCCCTAGACACACAGGCTGGCCCCTGGAGACCCATCCACCTCTTTTCTCCCAGTCACTTTGTCTCATTCATCACTAGCGATCCCACACTCCCTTGCATACCTGCATTCACTCCAGTTGCTGCATCACAGGGCATCTGTGACTCAGTCTGACTCCTGTTGCTGCAGTCACATCCCATGAACACACACATACACACAGTAAGTAGGGAGCCCTCACCTAGGAAGGAGTTAGAAAGGAATTTTATAAGAAGATAGAAAAGAAACTGCACTTGTAAGGCACAGGACATAACCAGATAAGAGTACTGACTAGCTAGCTATTTAAATGCAAAGAACCATTTTTATCCCCTGACCCTCTATTTTCCACACTTGTCACTCTCCAAATCACCTCCCTTGTGCCCCTCTGCTCCACACCCTCCATCCCTGCCTTCTCTAAATAGCCCATAATAAGTCCCATAATAAAAGCTGAATTGCTTTTCTCCTGCATCTCATAGTGTGTCCCACACTTCCAGGCAGCAAGCCCCCTAGTTTGATTATCCAGAGAGCTGCTTCTGATAACTCTTTGTGGTGGATTCCATAACTGGATAACAGGGCTAAGGTTCTGCTGGGACACCCCTGGGAGGGACCTATTTGTTCCTCAGGAGTCCTTACTTTATTTCCACAGTAAGTATTTTGATGAGCAAAAGGTCCTTAGTGAGGCACCTTGGAGTAGCCCAGCAGAGTATTAATTGGGGTCCTCCTGCTACTGTTGATTTTCTGAGCTCCTTTGTGGGTAGGCAGATGGGGTTTATCACATAACCTAACAGTTTTAGCCCCCTACATTAACTTAGTCCTAGCTGGAGATGTCACAAATGAAGCTTTCAAAATTTCATTTGATTTAATTGAGTAGTTTCAGTCTCACTATTTAATTGGGAATAACTGATTTACTCTCATTCTCTGAAAAAGAGGCATAAATGTCTTCCCTGGCTGTGAAGAAACCTTTAAAGTGGTGACCAGAATTAAGTTATTTTTTATAACTATACATACAGAATCCATATAGTTCTTATTTCTTCAGTATCCAAGGATCATGTAGTCTGAGTACTCCTTAATATAATTTTCTTGTCTGAGGTAGAATAATTTATGCCCAAGAACTTTGCAGAGGTGATAAGAAATGGCTACTCATCTTCCAGCAGAAACTCTAATGCAGTGGCTTGCCCTGTGCTCACCACCTGTATACCTTGAGCTCAGGCAGGCACTAGATGCATATTTGATATCTAAGTGGAGGAAATATTCTCCCTTTCAATCTGTAGGACCCAGCAGAATTATATATCTCCATTCAGACCAAGGAAGCATCAACATCTTTTAAACAATTGACTCTGCATTTTCCAAATCTTTGGGCAGTAAATAACTCTCTATGTCTGCACATCTATTTTTTAGAAGCAGCAGAATTTCACAGTCTCATTGGCACCTGGGTTTTTTTTGTGAGATATGTTTGTACTATTCTTTAATGATTACATTTCGTGGTAATTGTTTTTTGCTTTGACAGACACAGCCTTTGTTTTATACATAGAGTACCCATTACCTTTAGAAAACCGTTCAGACTTTCAGAAGGTAAAAAGCAGACAAGAAAAACATTGAGAAATCTATATAAAACCATAATAATTTGGTAATATCCAGCTAAACAAGACTTTGGGATGACTAAAATGTTATGTTTCCTATTGACATTTGCAGAACAAGCTGATTGCAGAAATGAAAAATTGAAAATAATTAATGATGTGCAGTAAAATTTGGAAGAACTTTTATAAAATTATCCATTGAGAATGTAAAAAATTTCTAACGCGTCCATGTTGCTAGATGAAATCCCTCTCTTAATATTGGTGGTTTGCTCTCTGTTGTTTTTGCAGCAGCACAGAACAAAATATAAATGCATTATCAAAGGGCAATAGAAACTTTCATATTTAAAGTGTAGAAAATGAAAAAAATCTTTAGTAAAATTGTGTGCCTATCTGGGATAATGTGTTCTCTGTATTTTTTGATGGATCAGAAATCTTCCAAATAATGTATTATAACTGTATACAATTGAACTGGGAAAAAAAAAATTGTTTCAAGGGTCAGCTATTCTGGAGTTTATTTAACCTGTTCTTAAAAAAAATATCAAACCACTAATACAAGTAAAGAGCTCCTCTAAGCAGTAGGTATCTGCTTAATTACTAAGAAAGAATTTTCCTAAGTGGATTAACTTTTTACCTAAATTGTCAAGGTCTACAATATAGGGGTCTGCATCAGACTTAAGTGATTAAGCCATTATTAAGCCCCAAGTGAGCTAAGTGATTAAGCCCAGAAACTGATCCATCTCACCCTACATTCTACTTCTGCAAATGGTCACTACAAATGCAGCCTGAGCACAGTTTTAGTGCCACACATAGGTGTTCAAGATACAATGGCCTATATTCCTGTGGGGCTTGCAAATATGACATGGTACTTACAGGGAAGGTTTGTCTGTAGGCAAAGAACCAAAGGTCTTGTGGGGGTATCCAAAGGTACTCTTAAACAACAGATAGGGCACGAGACACCTGTGCTTAGGCAACTTTAAAATACCACCTCATTTTCTCTCAGATGAAATCCGAGTTGACCTAGCACACAGACTATTACCATGCTGTATGCTCTGTCCTGATACCTATTAAATCCTTTTTTCCTCTACACTTTAAGAAATATAATTGTAAATGAGATAAATGAAGTAAACTTCTCCAGTCTATTCAGCATTAATAAGGACCTCAGCCAGAGTACTTTTTCCAGTTTTAGGCAAGATAATTTAAGGATAAAAGAAAATTGAAGAAAGCCCAGCAGAGAGCCACAAGAATGGTATGGTAAATGGGAAATTTATATAAAAGGAAAGTTTTGTGAAGAAAAAAAAAATTAACATTTTTTTCCCCCGTAGATTCCATTGGGCACTGGAACAAAGATAAATTGGCTTAAGTTTTAATGAAGAAGTTTTAAATTAGAATTTAGGACTTCTGAAACAATAAGATTTTGTGCACAAAAATAGCCTCCCAGGGAAGATAATGGTATTTCTTTTACAGGATATTTTAAAGCATAGTACTAAAAAAAAGCCCTAATGGATATTTGAGGTGGTTGATTCTAGCCAAATACTTCTCATTCACTTTTTAAAGAGACGATCAGATGGGTGTTTCAGGTCTTTGCAATCCATATTTCTGTAGTATGTTAAATGATTACTTAGCTTCAGCCAGCTTGAAGCTAGGTTCCTAGCTTAGTCTAATTCTCTAAACTCTTCTGACAGTGAATGGCGAGAGAAAGGCAAATCCTGTGAGTGATTATACAGTTGGCTTATACAGTACACAGTTGCCTTTCTGGGCTGCAAGTGCACACTGCCAGCTGATGTTAAGTTTCTCATTGACCAACACCCCCAAGTCCTTCTCCACAGGGCTGCTCTGAATCTCTTCTCCGCCCAACCTGTGGCTGTGCCTGGGATTGCCATACCTGATTCACTTGCTGGGATGTCAGGGTGTTAAAGCGGTGAACAGTGAGATCATGATTTGAGATGGGGCACAACTGTGCCCCTGGTGTATATCAAGCCACAGAAAAATGGAAGTGCTCTACAAACAGATGACAGAGACATAGCTTATATCTGTCTGTTGATTTTAAGGGAGCCCAGACAATTAGCTTTAGACTGAATTTTAAAGGTGAGATAAACCTTTTATTTCCTGAGTATAGGAACTTCTCTAGATCAATATTTTTGATAAATCCTGCTTTGTGAAGCTAACTACATAAACTGATTTCCCAAAAGAACCCAGGACATAATTTATGGCCATAGGTCAACCTTTTAGGACACTGACAGGCAAACCCAGAGTAATTATTTTCATGGAAATCAGAGATGTGAGACTTCTTAATTTATGAATGCGTTTATAAAATTGTGGATGTATGAATTCAGGATGGAAAATTTTTGCATAATTCTTTTTTTATAATGCCTGCATGTTCTTATCATGATAAAGTCTTCATTTGACTTTAGATGCTAGACAATGTCATAATATGAATGCTTATAAGCTGTCTTATGTTTCAACATTAGAACATGGTATATTTAAAGTTATCTTCATTTAGATTTCCAGAATTTTTACCTCTAAATTCAACTTTTATTAATTAAATTCTATAATGTATGGTTGTTGAGTGTTTAATGTAGCAAAACTACAGGAAATTCAATAAAAATCCTCATACTGTTAATAGAACTATTAAAATTACTTAACTAATCTGTGTCTGATAGTATGTACACTTCACATAGACAGGCATGACTTTCAAACAATACTAGTAATTGAACTTTTGTTGGCTATGATTACAAAGAAAAATATAGTAACATTTTGAATATACAGATTACATCATTTGAGAGTCATTAATCATGCCTACAATTATCTAGATATCTCATAAACTGAAACTAAGCTTTAAAAACTCAGGTAGTCTTGGCTTCCAGAAATTTCTGTCAAGGAGACAAAAAGTATTTCTTCTACTGAATAATAGAGGCTATTCTTGAGTCAGTTTTTCTAATGCCCTGCTCAGTATCTCAGGTAGTAATGTCTGGAAACAATGTAGTAACTCTCTGGAATGCCCACGAAGACATAGGATCATAGAATCATAGAATCATAGAGTCATAGAATCATAGTTAGGGTTGGAAAGGACCTTAAGATCATCTAGTTCCACCCCCCCTGCCATGGGCAGGGACACCTCACACTAAACCATATCACCCAAGGCTCTGTCCAGAGCCAGAGGAAAACTGTGAAAATAAACCCGTAATTTTATGTTTCTTCCTAAAATAGATGATGGAAGAAATAACAAATAAATGTTCAGTGTATCTGAGATACATGTTAGTTGGCTCTATGACAAGAGGGCCATTTCTGCTTTTAGAAACAAACAAACAAAAAGCAGATTTGTAAGTGTGGCTGACCAGTTCCCTTGATTGCACATATAACATAAGACTAAGATTAAATATGAATTTATGGTACAATGAATTTAGTTTCATATTAATCTAATAGATTCTGAAGTATTGTTGCTATTGGATATATTCACACAGGCAGTGCCCATCCCAGAGAAGTACTGTACATTGCTCCAAGTAAAATCTACCCTAGATATCTATTGCACCTGTTAAAGTCTTAGTACTCCAGTAATAAAGCTAAAAATGGTAGTTAATTTTATATTTATGTGTTTTTCTGTACAAAATTTCACAAACAGCTGCACTTTTTGATAAAGAAATGTTGTCAATAGATAATATTTTAGATTTTGAACCCCGGGAGGAGAACACCAAAGGAAAGTTTATGACAGGTGAGACATATCTTTGGTTAGATTAGTATTAAATGTATGGAACATAAATGAAATTTCGCAGCCTCAGGATTAAAGGAATATATAACTAAGAGGGTTATTTACTGAATATTTCATCCTTTAGTGTACGTAACTGTCTCTGATGTTACTTCAGAGGAAGAGTGCCACAAGTTGCAAAGAAGAAATGTGAACCAAAGGAAAGATATAGACATTCCAGACCATTTTCCAGGCTATTCTTGTATTCTGAAACATCCTGCTGCCTTTGTATCTTTTGGGTTTTTTTTTTTTAATTTTTAAGTTCAGACGGATAAATTGCATCTTTATATTTGTTGCTTTAGAGCAATGAGGAATAAAAGCTGTCAGAATGTTTTAGCTGTGTTTGTTATCAGGATACTGACTATAGAATCAGAGTATTCCAATTAAATCTGATGGTTTGAATAGCATAAATCTGCCTTAGAATACTGCACATATAAGAAGAATGAACAGGAGTGTAACATCTATAACCTGTTATTCTGTAGTGTTCTGACTGATAATGTAGTGGGTTTTCTTCAAGATGTGCAGGTCAAGAGAATATGAATAAATATATTCAGATGACTCCTTACTTCATGACCAGTTAGCATCAAATTATGGAAAGTACCACACTAACATCAGCAGAGATGATTTAGGTTTAAACATGCAGACATAAGTGAAAAGGTGATGCCTGTAAAGGTTTTGCAGTCTAACACTGTACTTACACAAAGAATTCTTATTTAATAAGAGGCAAACATAAACCCTGAATCTTGCTGATATTTAGTAGGTTTCTGTTCTCCTAGGTTTACCATGTAAGCTTGTCCCTGGACCTCTATTTCCAAAGTAGACATACACAGATGAAAAAATACTATGCAAATGCGAATGACTAGTTAGTAGGATTCCTGGTGTCCAATTGCATCTACAAGTAAAAGGAAATTTATTTATTTTTTAACATTTAACATTTTTGTTAAATATTTTTTTATTTCCTTTCTCTTCTAACCATCAACATGTTGCACCAGCTATTTTAAAAGCTGTTTCCAAGTATTTTCATTGCTATTTTGTAACAAAGGTTACAATTTTGTTTTGCCCCCTCCTTATTTTCTTCAGAGAAAGCAATGTCAAATAACCATTTAATGAGTATCCTACTGTCTCAGACCTTTGCCTAACCCAGGAGCTGTGCAAAGCCAATTAGAAATGTACATTTGCAAATTGGATGCATACAAGCATGACCGACCTCTCAAACCTTTCCCCCCAAAACCCAGGACTTGGCTGCAGCTAAACTCATTTTGAAAACAAGGTTTGAAGAGTCTTTTCATGATCTATATGTTGTGAAAGTCTTAATACTTAAAATGTTTTTTAATTCTACAACCCATCTCCTTACCCAAATGGATACACTGATGTATTTGCTCCTTAAAGCATATACACTTCAAACGTCCAGGCAGATGACTCTATGAAATTACCTTTTTTAAAAAAAAAAAACTTGTTACAATTTTTTTGATTAATTTTTTGTTTTGTTTTGTTTTTCACGTGAAGCCTTCTGTGAAGCATCTGAAAAGACAGAATGGCCAGACTATGTGTTTCAAGGAAGATCGAACACGGACCAGGCACATAAGGTATTCAGTTTCCCACACATGGGAGTTCCACCTGAGACGGCCAAATCAGTTCAGCACCCAGGTGCCATAAAAGAACACGTGTTCTCAGTCATGTCTGTGAGCAATCTGCATATGTGCTGTGGTTTAACTCTGGACTGGCAACTCAGTCCCATATAGCTGCTCACTCCCCACCCTGCGGTGGAAAGAATCAGAAGGGTGAAATTTAGAAAACTTCCTGCCTGACATAAATACAGTTTAATAGATAAAGCAAAAGACCCATATAGCAGCAAAACAAAACAAGGAATTCATTCACCACTTCTCATCAGTAGGCAGGTGTTCAGCCATCTCCAGGAAAGCAGGGCTCCATCAGACATTAACGATTACTTGTGAAGGCAAATGACATCACTCCCGAGACCCTCCCTTTCTCTTTCTTCCCCCAGCTTTGTTGCAAAGCATGGCATCATAAGGTCTGGGATATTCCTTTGGTCAGATGGGGTCAGCTGTCTTGGCTGTGTCCTTTCTGAACTTCTTTCGCACCCCTAGCCTACTTGCTGGTGGGATGGTGTGAGAAGGAAGGCATGGACATTGTGTAAGCACTGTTCAGCAATAACAAAAACATCCATGTACTATCAACACTGTTTTCATCAAAGATCTAGAGCATAGTATCATAGAAACCACTATGAAGAAAATTAACTCTATCCTAGCCAAAACCAGTACAAGATGTCAAATATGAGTATCTGAAATGGCAATAGATGACTATGGGTAGTCAATTGAATGAAATCCATACCCATCTAAAAAGGATAGATAGGCTGTAATAAAAGAAGATACAGTAGTGTGAGCAAAAAATAATGAAATTTCAACTAGCTTTTACAATAAAAATATACTTTATGAGAGGCATGTCAAGCAAAAGGAAAGGCTTCTCTCCTCAGTATCCTTTCATTGGTGCAATACACTGTGTAATCTTTTATGCTATCATATCTCAATTCTCTTAGTACATATAACCTGCAGCTATTTGTAACATTGATGCTTGACACTGCTTTTCAAAGAGAGAGAGGGGGAAAGAATTAAGCCAGCGTATAGCATCTGGTAAAATCCAAATGCTGCCACTGTTTTGTAAGGACTTTCTTTTAGAATAAATTTAGGGATTTGCATCTTGATGGCCCAAATCTGAATTTTTCAGGTTGCGACCTAAGCAAAACAGACACCTCAGAAGAGTTAGTTATAAATCTCCTCATGAACTGTATCTGCAAGCACATACTGCAAAAGCAGCCCTGAACCTCAGCAATGTGGATAACAGAGGACACCCAAGCTAAATTTGCACTTGGATTTGTAATTATTGAAACAGATTGTTCTCTATTTTGCTAGGGAAAAAAAATAGTCTTAACAGTTGCTCAGTTCTTCACAACATGAAGTTAAAGGTCAGTGCTAGTAATAGTGAGGCAGCTAATACTGCTAAGTGCTAGTAAGTGGCCATAATGCACTTCAGTACACTTAAAATAACCTCATGCATTTCATGCAGGTATAATCAGCAGGTCCATTAACTGGCATATTAAATGTAAACCATAAAACAAACAGAAGAACATGAAGTCTTTAATGACATCAAACAACAATCAAATCTTCAGGTCAAATTCATTGTCCATGTAACAAGACAAAGTGATCTTTGTAATCAAAGTCCTTTTCTGTGTCATCTGTGCTCCAGACTAGAACCCTTCATTGATACAGGCTTCTTCTTCAGTGAGAGATCCAATTTTCTGCCCAATTTTTTTTATTTTTTTTTTCAGAATTATTTCCAAGAGTGCCTCCGAAATGAGAATATTTCCTTTTGAAGAAATAGTGAGCGCATGCCTGACCTGAACACACTTGAACACTTCTCTTGCGTTTTAGAATACATCTCAGGTTCAACACCAAGAAAGTGTTCAATCTTAGATCTGATAATGGGGTGAGATTCTTTTTTTCCAACAAGAAACTTTTTTTTTTTTTTAGCAGTAAGTTACAGACTATCTTCAGGATTGGAAAGTGTAGGCTGTTACGCTTTCCTGCTTTTATAATGAGAGCTCATTTGTCCACACTTCTGCTTACCTAAGAACACTGTCTGCATCAATTTTTCCTTACTCTTGAATATTATTGCTATCTGTGGGTTACCTCACATCTGACATTCTGTTAGAGTGTAAGTTAAAAAAAAAAATAAAACAAAATAAAATCAAGCCAAAAGTGCTCACGCACTTAAAGGGATATATGTTTTATTTCTCAGGCCCACTGCACTGAAACGGTGTTAGCCCTACCCCTACTTCATATTGCAGGTTTCATAGTATAAAGAATTAGCAACTAACAAAAGAATTCCAAAAGGAGCAGTGGACTTGAGTTGTTTTCAACACACATACATATTCCTTCCTGGAGACTGGGGACTCTCAATGTTGTGACAAATGAGCTGACTATAGAGACAAGTAATGGTAATCAAATTGGTGTTGTGATTGGACTACATATTGCAATTGCTATATATCTATATTTTGCAAAGTGTAACTTAAAGTTGTGTTTTAAAATGTTATTTTGTATCACTCTGCTAAAGCAGAAATCCCATGTAACATGAACGATCTTTTAATAAGCACATTTTATATTTCACGTTACACGGTCTACACTCAGAATATCTAAAAGAACTTGGTTAGAAAGTATTGGACTTTGACACTAACAGGCCTTCAGTCCACAAGACCTGATCAGGCTGAAAGTCAAAACCACAGCACTGCACCAGCTACTGAGAAGGAGAAAAAATGACTGCTACTGCTGAACCCAG